>QFEZ01000411.1:0-36809 GCA_003316425.1 Russula lepida | reverse complement strand
ATTGAGGGTGATCGCCAGTCAGGATGGACAGAAGGGTGGTTTTGCCGGACCCTGGGTTGAGAATTGTTATAGTTCTCTGCCAAGTTCTCAGGGTACAGTGGTCAACGTACCATTCGCGCCCTGGAGGTGCCAACGATCCCCTCCTCGGATTACCCAGTTGATATCTTTTAATACCTACAAGGAACTAGTGAATTTCAGAGACACAGGAGAGGAAATATCATCTTACATGTCGCTCATGATATCGTACATTGACGTTCTGCATGTCAACCAAGATGCCGGATCCGGCTCTTGAATCTCGACTGCGTACACGAGCCACCGATTGTACAGTCTCGTGGGTATGGTTTTGAGTATGTAGATTCAACTTGTCCAGGATTACTGCCTTTTCTCCGGTCATCACGTGCTCATTTTGGACCAAAGCGACGTGGGTGATCCACTCCGGTATGGGATCCTGCAAGCGTAGCCCCATGATGATACGAGGATTATTGGAGACATGGACTGAATGAAGAAGAGAAAGTAAAGTGGGTCGCGTTTTAAAGTCCAGTCCGGCTAAAAATGGGTCTTCGTCAAACTGGCCGTACATAGAAGGGGAACATAACACACACTCAAAGGCTCGTCGAGAAGAAGAATTTCAGGTTGTTCTAGAAGCGCCTTAACGATCCTTGCTCTGCGAGTCTGCCCATTGCTGAGAGCTACCAGGGGAAGGTCGAGGAGGTGTTTGAGTCCCAACTTCTCCGTCAGCTCCTCAAATCTCTGTGCCCTTTTTTCAGCCTGCAACAACGCATCCTCCCGTTCATGGTGTGATTTGTTCACGATGAAAGATTTTATGGAGTCTTGCACAAGCCCAGATTCTTCGGGAAACATACTTTGGCGTAGAGTGACACGATCTTCATCGCGTACTGCACCGTATCGTGCAGTATAATCGTAGAATGCACCGCCTGATGCACGCGGTCGATGTGCAAATGAGACAAGGTACACAGCTTCATTGATAGGACGGGGTTTCAGCGTCAACGATGGCAGAGGTCCACCGGGCGGAGGGGGCGACATCCGCATGTTCCCAAGAAGGGCCTGCACATCATGCGTAAGTGATTGGCACGCTCATGAGACAGACAAGAAATCTAAAAAAGCTGGGCGAAGATATGTTGTGTATTAAGTTCTCTCTAACTCACCTCGAGTAATGCCGTCTTCCCGCCGGCACCCGACCCTACAACTGCCCAGCTCTCTCCTTCTCGCACGGTCCAGTCAACAGCCTGGAGGACAGCTCGAGTGCCGTCCGGATCACCGAAACGATAAAGGTTGGCGTTGGGGATGCGTACGACATAGGAACTTGCCGCGGTGGAGTGTTGGAACCTCAAAAACCGAGTGACCATGTGAGCGGAAAAGCGGCTGCAAGACGCTCGCGTCGTCTGTTGATCAACTTCTACGACTGCTTGCAGTGAATTCTACCTCCATTTGTGAAGAAGACGGTGTTAACGAACAGCGTGCCTGAGCTGCCTAATCAAAAGCCACGGGGAAATAAAAAACCAACGCTAAAACCCGACTCATCCCCATGCACCATGGACTCGGAACTCACTCAGGGGCAACAGTACGTCTGGTGGTAACTCGCCGTAACTCTCTTGCTGATCTCACTGAAGCCAGGCCACCTTCCAGGACACAGAGCGGTCGCCCAAACCGACCATTAATGTTCTCCCCAATGAACTACTCATCGAGGCATTCGATTTTTATCGACAGGACGTCAAAGAAAACTATTATCGGTGGTCGATGAGGCTTGGGTGGTTCAAGCTCACACATGTGTGCAGAAGATGGCGCACTGTCGTGCTTGGGTCATCCTCCCGTTTGGACTTACGCTTTGTCTTGACACCCAAAATAAGCGGCAATATGAAGACCATCATGTCTCGTCACTTCCCTCCCTTGCCAATTGAGATCAGCTACCACTCCCTGCCTAGAACCGCGAAGGCCAGAGATATTGCTCGCATGCTTACCGCACTCAAACGTTGTGATCGCATCCGTAGGATTACATTTGCAGGAAACCCAGCTGACTTGAAGAAATTCTTCAAGGCAGCTGACTGCTCCTTGCCCGCACTGGAAAGTCTAGAACTTCGCCATGAATATAGCCAAGAACTGGATATTCCACATACATTTCTTGGGGGGTCGAATTCACACCTGCGATCTCTCAAATTGCACTACATTTGCCTTTCAGCCACATCGCGGCTTTTGACATCCGCACCAGCTCTCACTGACCTCTCTTTGGGAATCGCCACCATTATGGAATTAGAATCACCAATGTTGCTCCTCCTCACCTATTTGCAAGGCATGCCTTCTCTTCGCCGACTCAAGCTGGAAATATACCGCCTTTATCACGAAGACCCATATATGGTGTGGCCCAAAGACCCTAAATACTTTTCACTCGAAAAATTAACCTTTTTCCACTATCTTGGCCCCAGCGAGTACTTGAACACCCTCGTGGGTGGGTTTTCAGGCCCATCCCTCTGGGATGTTGACATTCGCACTCTTTTCGAACCCCTACCTCCCATTCCGCACCTCCCCCGATTTATCGAAAACTTACGGGAAAAGTATCACGCTATTGAAGTAGTCCTCGCAAAATCTTACTTTCGCCTCTCTCTGCTGTCCCGCTCGGAATGCGTTGGCCAGCACTCGCCGTCTTTCAAACTGTGTTCAGTGCGTTTCGACGAGTCAAATATCCGAGAATGGATGATGCAGATGAGCAGTGCAGTATCCGCAATGCTTTCCACTGTGGAGGAACTGTCCATCATCTTTCTCGATAGGCATGATAGATCGGAGCTGATTATTCCGTGGCGCACATTCCTTCAGCAGTTTCCCGGTGTCAAGTTGCTCCGGCTGGAACGCACAAATAACCTTCGCATAACAAGTTTCCTTCCTCGAGACCACGAAGGACTTGATCTTGCTTTCATGCCCGCTTTGGAAGAAATCGAGGTTCGCCTGTGCCCAGTTTCGACTCCCGAATACGGAGAGGCAACCGAGCTGGCGGCCTTCCGACCATTCATCTCTGCACGCCAGAAAGCAGGTCACCCGGTCAAAGTTTCCTTGTTCACGTGGGTGGGCTCATCATGGAAGGTTTTTCCGTGGTCCGATTAAGTCAGTCAAGCAAGTGCGATCCGAGATGCAGTCATCGAGGGAGTGCCAAGTTTTTGGAGGTCGGGCCAAGTGTCATTGGTGCTGGGACAATTGTCATTCATTCCACGTCGGTGCTTACATCTATGATTTCCTATAGGACAGATAGTGTGACTTGGTGGGTAAGGTCCCGGGGCATCAATTTTTACCTTTTTTACAATTCTGTATTTGATGTTGGATTCATGCGAGGCCATGGGAGTGCTTTGAACTGTGGAAAACGCACAACTTGTCTCGTTGCAACTTCGGGCTAGGTAAATTAGGAATAAATTCCATCCACGGGCTCGTAGTTATTCCCTTGACTCGACCGACACTCGCTCACGCGTGCAAGTTCAGTGCAAGTTCAGAAGTCCCCGAAATTTCAAGTGTCACACTTAGATTGGCCAAGTTAGCTTGTCGACCTGATCTCATCGAACATTCTTGAAAAAAAAAAGACCCACATATATGTTGTTGGAAAGCGATATTCTCCCCTGATCTGCTCACGTCCAATACCGCCACCAAGGAGGTCACAGAGGCTGACCTTACGTCACTCCTCAGGTAATCATGCGTCTTACTGCTGGTAGCTAGTGTCTATGACTGCCTCTAATTTACCACAAGCCAACACCATGGGCCACAGCGTGGTAAGAGTATGTCTAGAAATGGCTCGCCATGACTCGCCAACTCATTTTCCACAAGCCAAGGCATCCGTCAGGACCCATTACGGTTGCAGAGCTTGACGGATCAATCACCTCCCTGATGAGGTACTATCAGAGATATTCGACTCCTATCAACAAAGCATCGATTCCTACGATCGTCAGTGGAGGAAAGTCATGTGTGCGGTTCAATCTCACGCATGTATATGCAGAAAAGTGGCACACTATCATGTTCGCGTCCTCCTCCCGTTTGGATTTAAATATCACTGTAAGAACCGAAAAACCGGGACATATCAAGATGGCGTCACGATCCTCATCGACTACTTGTAAATGTATGGGTTAGATGTCACTGGCAGTGCTCTTTGACGCATGCGTGCCACACTAGAGAACATGATCGCGTGCACGAGGTCTCCTTTGAAGGGAAGAACGGGAGCTTTGAAAAATTATCAAGGTGACCGGAAGTACACGTTTGCCTTTCCCACCGCTTTCCAGTCCTCTGTTGCAATGGAGTCGTTCTCCGGCTGCAGCTGTTTTACCGTGTTGGAGGTCCTCGAATCGCCCAGGTCGTATCCCTTCTGAAATGGCATTTTAGTTTGTTCATGATGTACCACTGCACCCCATTCTTTTTCGCGGACTTCCTTTCCCGAGCTGCAATGAATAGGTCTACGAAAGTGTACCATGTCGAGTTTATATCACAATATTGAAAGTACTATCGGGAGAAAATTGCCCTGAGTATTGATATTGTCGGTTCAACTCGACCAGCAATATTGAAGGAGCGAACTACAACTATTACCATATATCTGATCCCTATGAAATCATAGACGTGCGGGCATCAATATGAGATAAACAACTAACACACCTGCCACAGATGATGATCGACATAATTTCCAAAGACTCGGCATATCCCTCTATGAACCGCATATCGGAGCGCACTTATGAAACTTCTATGGAACCATCAGTGTCCTCACCGCAAACCGGAGGGCCTATGGAAACATTGACTGGGCGACCTGCTTGCTGGCGCGCAGAGACAAATGGCTGGAAGGCCGCTAGCTGGGATGCAAGTTGAGTCTCGGCAGTACAGAATGTGCATTTGCAAAGCTCGATTTTTTCCAAAGCGCCCAAGAAAACACCGTGATCTTCAAGTCGACTGAGGATCCTTGCGACGCGGAGATTATTCACGTTTTGCATTCGGAGCACCTTGAGACTGGGGAACTTCGAAAAGAGTTCCCGCAATGGGATAAGCTCGTCCCACTTATGATCGAGAGTGACGATGCACAGTTCCTCGATGGCGGAAAGCTTCCCAGAGAATGCGGTGCTTATCTGCATTATCCAATCTTGGCTGTTTGAATGACGGGAACGGTCTAGACACGATCTGACACGCTGCGAGTCGACATATTCCTCCTGGCCCAGCAACGTGAAGCGGAAACAATTGTTTTTGAGGACCAGTTGGGCAGCACGATAACCTCCCCTCATGTCATCGATTAACTGGGTGAGGTGCGGGACTGACATCTGGGTCGTATGACAGAGAATGATGTCTACATCCCGGAGGGATGGGGCTGAAAACATGGCCAGAAAGTTGTTTAAGAACACATCATTGCCATGATAATGGAAAGATGTTAGTTTTGAAAGCG
This sequence comes from Russula lepida, assembly GCA_003316425.1. Taxonomy (NCBI): domain Eukaryota; kingdom Fungi; phylum Basidiomycota; class Agaricomycetes; order Russulales; family Russulaceae; genus Russula; species Russula lepida. The sequence goes on along the minus strand of QFEZ01000411.1, from coordinate 31,399 downwards.
AGAAAACTTCTTTGGGCTTGGTAGGTCGAGCCAGATCTTTGACAAAGTGGCCTATTTCCAGATTGAGACGGCGCAGGCAAGGCATGCCTTGCAAATCTGAGAGGAGCGTCATTATCGGTGGTTGGTTAAAATCAGTGTGGATTCCCAAGGAGAGGTCGGTGAGGGCCGGCGTGGATGATAAAAGTCGTGATATGGATGTGAGGAAGACGGGATGCAATGAAAGAGATCGCAGGCGCAGATGTGATCCCTCGAAAAACGTATCTGGAATCCTCAGCTCTATATTGTATCGCTGGCGAAGTGCGAAACTTTCCAGAGCGGGAAGGGGGTATTCAGTCGCATTGAATAACTTGTCAAAGTAGGTCCTCGACCCTGTAGTAAGGGCAATACCACGAACGCGATCAGGGCGTTTAAGTGCTGCAAGCATGCGACTCATATCCCTAGACTTTGGCTGATCGCTGTAGTTGATTTCAATTGGTAAGGGTGGGAAGTGACGTGACATGATCGTCCTCATATTGCCACTGGCGCCTTGTCTTTTGGGTGTCAAGACAAAGCATAAGTCCAAACGGGAGGATGATTCGAGGACGACAGTGCGCCATCTTCTGCACACGTGAATGAGCGTAAACCAATTGAGCTTTATCGACCACGAATAATAGCTGTCTTCGTTGTCTAGTCGATAAAAGTCAAATGTCTCTAGGAGTAGCTCGTTGGGGAGATTATTGATCGTCAATTTATGCAACCACACCATATCCTGAGAGATTCCTTGACTTGGGAGAGGTCAGTGGAAAAGTGAGTACGAGTACAGTAGCAGACGTACTGTTGCCCCTCAGGCCCTACCGTTGCTGGTGGTTTGAACTTGAACTTGAACCTCGGGGTTTCCGAGGGTCACTAGTGTGACTGTAACATGACATAACTTTTAGAAAAAGGTCACGGTCACAAAAGGGGAAAAGAGTAATTATATTCCATCGAGGACATCTCCGAGAATAAATACTACGTAATCACATGAAAGAGTGAGCATCACGTGGTGTCGTGACTAAGCCGGGCAGCAATAATAACATGCGTTTTTATTTAGGGTTAGGATTATCAAAGCCCCGCGAACCAAGACTTCAAGTTGGCCCCATCCACTATTCCTGTACTATGATGTGGGGCAAATATATCAATTCTCCCACTCTTACTCACACTATAACCATTTATGTTAACAGACAGGCAAGGGATCAGTCAAGAGTGGGCCCAAAATGGTTTTATTGTCAACAATACATCGGCCATCATTCCAAGCCATCTCTCAAATTCTTCGTGGATGGTTCGTGGATGGTTTCCGAGGTTCAACGAAGAAAAATAGTGTAGGAAAAACGCGATGCGCGTGCGGGAAACGAGTGGGATGTGGGGAGTGGGCAAACGCGCGAGTACGCCTCGGAGTCTCTACATGCATCTTACAGTATACTACTCGGAGTGTATGTATGTCAATATGATGCATGAAAGGGAACATTAGCCTGGTACTGAAAATTAGTGTACTGTACTGAAAAGCGAGCGAATGACGAGCCGCGCGAGCTCGATTTCAACAAATAGGAGGATGATTTTCCGTTGCGTGAACCTCTCCGGCAATTCCACAGTATCAAGGTGATCCAGAGATTGCACTTTCCTCCTGCAGGATGACGGCGAGATTGTCTTACCCATACTGGGAGAAATTGAGTTGTTTGCACCTCCGATCTCGCGGTCAAGAGGAACCCTTGACAGGGGATACCAGCTGGCGGCCTTGATACCATTCGTCTCTGCGCGCGAACAACCGGGTTACCCTATGAAGGTTTTCATCGCCAGTTGCCGCCAATCCAATTAAAACAGGATCGAGAGCGTGTTTCAGGGGCTGCGATTCATTGAGTACAATTAATATTTGGCCCAGTTATCGCTGGCATCTTTGAGTGTTTGTGTGATTATAATTTCAGAGCTTAGCTCTCGAAGCCCGGGTTTTGGATCAGACCTGTGTAACCAAGGTAGTGCCTGCGAGATGGGTTTGTCGTTCGCAGTTTGTCTTACGCCGGTGGTTGAGTCAAGAGAGAGGGTGAAAGCGAGAGGCGAGATGACAACTGAAAAGAAAAATGATAAGTCAAACGCGTTGCCGACGGGCGCTCCGATACGTCGTTCCGCTCCGCTCCGAGCCTGAAAGCAATCCCTTACACCTGTTTCTGTGTCTTCTTTCATTCGTATGGACCCTTTTTGTTTGCGCTAACATGTCAGAATAGGAATGTACCTTTGTCATATGAAGGCAATGACCAAAGCCAAGTGTGCACAAGTCGAAAGGACCGGTGGGACCACAACACCTTAGGATGCATTTGCTCAATAGACGCCCGCATCCCTTCCCCTTGAGCTGTGGTGTTCATGCATTTTACGTTTTCTTATCTGATAGACAGATTATAATGGCTTGTTTATGCGCTTGCAGACTCGGACCTTAGCTCATTATGATCACATCTGTTCCCAGTCCACTCTTATTGTTTTGATAATCCTCGTGCCTAGGCGTGACCGCTGGTCTTAGCTTCAATAGGCGAGAGAAAGGAGACTCGGAAAGCGGCCCGACAACCGAACAATCTCAGCCGTGGGAAAACAAACTCATAAACCCAACTATCATACTCAACAACTATCATTCTAGCATCAGTGGCTCTCTACCACTGGCACCTCCAACACCATGGATCCCATTGACGAGAAAAAGTACGTCTAGCACCAATTCATTATGTATTTCCCACTCATTTTCCACAAGTCAATGCACCTGTCAGGATATTGAGCAGTCGCCGAACCTGACAATCAATCATCTCCCTGATGAGATGCTCTTAGAGATATTCGATTCCTATCGACAAAGTACCGATCAATACGACCATCAGTGGAGGAAGAAACACGTGTGGTTTAATCTCACGCATGTGTGCAGAAGGTGGCGCGCTATCATGTTCGCGTCTTCCTCCCGTTTGGATTTGGGTATCACCGTTGGACCTCAAAAACCAGGCCATATCAAAACGATTCTATCGAGTCCTTTGCCGATTTTTATCGATTACAAGTGCTTGTATGGAGATATCGCTGGCAGCGCCCTTTGGCGCTTGCGTTCTGCACTTAGACAACAGGATCGCGTGCGCGAGATCTCCTTCGAAGGGTCGAACGTCGGCTTCAAGAAGTTTTTCAAGGCAACTAAACGCGCCTTCCCCATACTGGAGAGCCTCCTCCTTCGCTTTGGATACGACTACGAACAGAGCATCCCGGATACATTCCTCAGGGGAGCAGATCTGTCAGATCTACATGTACGACGTCTTAGTTTGGACTGCCTCTCCCTCACGTCCGTGTCGGGATTGTTGTTGTCCGCAACGGCCCTCACCGAGCTCAGTTTGTTGGTCGATTCCGTCTCCGAACCATCAGCAGAAATAACCCTTCTCGCCTGTCTACGAGGCATGCATTGCCTGCGCAATCTCGATCTGTCCCTAGTATACGGTCCTCTCGATTCCCCGCCCCTGCAGCATTCAGCTCCCAAGGATGTTGTCCAAATGTCAGAATTGACACGCTTCCACTACATTGGCCATAACACATTCTTGAATAATCTCATGGCCGGGTTTTCAGCTCCGTCCCTTCAAGATGTTCGCTTTATGCTCTGCAACTTGTTACCCATTTTGCACCTCCCTCGGTTTATCGATGGCCTGAGGGAACAATATCGTTCAGTCAACGTAACTCTCAATCGCACTAGAGCGGCCGATTTCCGCCTTTCGTTGCTAACCCATTTCGAGGACATCATGATCGACGACTTCAAGCCGTCTTTCCGATTTCACACGAATCATTCCCCAGAGTCAATTAAACCAATTAGCAGCATTTCCTCTACGAAGCTTGCCGCAGCAGAAGAACTCACCCTATTTTTCCCTCATGTGGGCATACCAAAAGAATGGGAGCATGTCTTTCCGTTGCGCGAATTCCTCCGACAGTTCCGCAGCGTCAAGGTGCTCCGGGTGGATCCATTCGTTCCAGAAGTCGCATTTGCCCTCATGCAAGATAACGAAGGGGCTATCTTTCCAGTATTGGAAGAAATCGAGCTATTAATATCGCGATCAACAAGTGGCCAAGACGAGGAGCACCGGCAGCTGCGTGCGGCTAAAGAACTGGAGGCTTTCAAGCCATTCGTCTCTGTGTGCGAACAAGCAGGTCGCCTTGTAAAGGTTTCCCATCGTGAATTGCCACGATCCGACTGAAGGGAATTGCGATTGCGTTTCAGAAGCCATGGTTCTGAAACGCTATGGTTCATGATGGACATACAGCGTTTCCGGAGGGGTGGTGTATCTATGGATGTTTGTGCATTTATGACTCTGATCTGGAGAGCGGGAGTAGTGATGATATTTTACGATTTGAACATGTCAAGAATTGATAGGATTTCGGATTGGACACATTTCTTTTCTTCTGACAGACCTTTTTGTTTGGGCTGACGCTTTGAATAGGAATGTATTTTTATCACCAAAGCAAGCGTGGAGGAGTCTGCGTGCAGGCCTCAGTTGCATTGTGATCATATCAATACCCGGTCCACTCTTATTTTTTAGCTTTAAGTCGGATCGCGGCCTCAGTGGACGCAAGTAGGTCCACTGAGGCCGCGATCCGACTTGAAGCTTAAAGCTTAAAGTCCGACAAAGTCGGGGTTGTATAATTTTCCCACAGCTAGTCGGATTTGTCGGGCCAACACCATCATGATGGACCACTGTGAGCAAGAGTACGTCTAGAAATGACTCGCCATGACTGGCCTACTCATTTTCACAAGCCAAGGCATCCGTCAGGACGCAGTGCGGTCGCAGGGCTTGACGATCAATCACCTCCCTGATGAGGTACTATTAGAGATATTCGACTCCTATCGACAAAGCATCGATTCCTACGATCGTTGGAGGAAGTCATGTGTGTGGTTCAATCTCACGCATGTGTGCAGAAAGTGGCGCGCTATCATGTTCGCGTCGTCCTCCCGTTTGGATTTAAATATCACCGTAGGACCCGAAAAACCGGGACATATCAAGACGATCCTCTCAGGACATTTACCGATTCTCATCGACTACTTGTGCATGTATGGGTTAGATGTCACTGGCAGTGCCCTTTGGCGCATGCGTGCCGCACTCAGAGAACGTGATCGCGTGCGCGAGATATCCTTTGAAGGGAAGAATGGGAGCTTCGAAAAGTTCATCAAGGCGACTAATTATCACTTTCCCGTACTGGAGAACTTGGTCCTTCGCTTTGGAAATGGCTACGAACCAGACATCCCAGCAACATTTCTCAGGGGACCAGAATTATCAGATCTGCCCCTTCGACGTCTTAGTCTGCATCGCGTCTCCCTCGCATCCGTCTCCAGACTTTTGTTGTCCGCAACGGCTCTCACCGACCTCACTTTGCAAGTTTATAATGCCTTCAACCCATCACAAGGGTCGCTCCTCCTTGCCTGTTTGCAAGGCATGCACTGCCTACGTAGTCTCAATCTGAACACACCGTACTTTCCTGTCGCCCCCGATTCCTCGTTGCAGCATTCAACTGCCGAGTGTATTGTCCCACTATCAAAATTAACGCGTTTCCACTATATCGGCCATACCATATTCTTGGCCAACTTTATGTCCGGACTTTCGGCTCCATCCCTCCAAGATGCTCACTTTGAGCTCGGCATGAGGTTTCCCCTTTTGCACCTCCCTCGATTTATCGACGACGTAACGGAACAATTTCGCTCAGTCAGTGTAACTTTCCATGGCGAAGATTTCCGCCTCTCATCGGCGACTTACTTGGGGAACATGGACCGCTTCAAATCGTCCTTCAGTCTGACCGTGAATCGTTTCCCAGATTCAATCATGCCAATCAACGGCTCGCCCTCTACGAAGCTTTCCACAGCGGAGGAGCTCGCATTATATTTCCCTAATTCGAGCATAACAAGATCGAACCACGTTTTTTCGTTGCGTGAATTCCTCCGGCAGTTCCGCAGCGTCAAGGTACTCCGATTGGATCCATTCATACGAGAGGTTGTACTTTCCCTTCGCGAGGATGACGGAGAAGCCTTCTTACCCGTATTGGAACAAATCGAGCTATGTGCATCGCAGTCGACAAGAGTTCCACACGAGGAGCACCAGCGCCGTGCAGCTGTGGAGCTGACGGCTTTCGAGCCATTCGTCTCCGCGCGCGAAGAAGCGGGTCGCCCTGTAAAAGTTTTCCATCGCGATTTTTACGCAAAGCCATTATGATAAACAGAAATGTGAGCGCGTTTCTGAAGTTATAGTCCACCGGGGGAATACAGCGTTTCTGGAGATGCTGGTGATGTATCCATGGATGTCTATTAGTAACTTGAACTATTAGTAACTTGTACAGTATCGTGTAGCGGCCTACCCGATCCCTTTCACGTCATCGTAATGCCACCGACGTCCTCTATTTTCTCCTTTCGCACCGCCTCTGCAACCTTCTTCGCCTCCCTCCTCTACCTTTCCATATTCACGTTTCTCTACATAGCACAAAATGGTCCTTCGATCCCCTCTTTACAGAGACAGCGCGAGTTAGGCTTCAACCTTGAGCTCGCATACAAGGACCTTCACCGGGTCAGCTTCCCAGGCCGCGTTGTATGCGGTATTCTTACCCCCTTCAAATAGATTACGGAGCGTCCTCACCCCTATAACTCTCGTCAAAATGACATCGTACGCCATTTCTTGTTAGAACGACTACAAGAAATAGCAAAAGGTCACGACTTTATCGACGTTGAAGACGATCTACATACGAATGCGGCATTCCTGGATAGCTCAAGAGCCGTGTACTTCGAAGGAAGTAACATTCTTGTGAAGGTCAACGGTACAGGGAATGTTGCTGAAAGTAAGTACTTCTTTTATGTGAAGCGTGAGTTCTTTAACTCGAGTTTATGGGTAGATGATGCCGTGCTGTTCTCTGCCCATTTCGATTCCGTCTCAACAGCTCCAGGAGCCACTGATGATGGCATGAGCGTTGTGGCGCTCTTGCATATGATCGACTTTTTGTCCAAAAACCGTCCTCGGCGGACAGCAGTATTCAATATCAATAATGGGGAAGAGGATGGCCTCCATGGTGCGCAAGCGTGCGCCATATTTATACCTCGTTTGCGCTCCCCATTTTTACACGTTGCCTGGACAGATTCCTGCGGCACCCATGGTCCAACTTGACCTCGGTGTTCCTTAATTTCGAGGGTGCAGGTTCCGGCGGGTACGTTCTACAGTCTCTGTCGTCATCCTAACTAAACTTGGACCGCCATTCCTACGTTAGTCGACCTTTCCTCTTCCGATCAACCTCGTACGATATCCTCCAATTTTTCCGCTCCGCGCCGCATATACATGCCGATGTCCTTTCCCAAGACGCTTGGGACCGAGGCGTCATCCGCTCGGATACGGATTACTCAGTCTACGCTGCCCCTCGCACACCGGATTCTTCCCGCCTCTCAGAGGATGATGCGACTTTGAATACCACTGGCCACGGATATGAAGGCCCTGGGGGTGGCATGCAGGGTGCAGACGTCGCATTTTATCGCTCACGCTCGAGATATCATACTATGGATGATTCGATCCGTGGAATGGGTGATGAGGGCGCGAAGAGGTCGCTCTGGGCATTGGTGGAACTGCTGCGCTTCGTCGGCGGCACCATCCTCAACGCCAGGACGGGAGGAAGTTCAGGCGATGAGGGTGAAAGAGCCGTCTATTTTGAATGTGAGTTACTTTGAACCATCCTGGAAGCCGTCGTTGCTCATGCATAAGCACAGTGTTCGGCATTCACCTCTTCGCCTTTCGCTTTCACGCCTTAGTAGTCACCGAAATAGTACTCCTCATTGTGGGACCCGTCATCATCGCTGGTCTCGGATACTTCCTCCTCCAGCAGTCGGCTACGTCCGCTGCGTCACCAGCTCGTATTCTATCGCGTTTTCAAGGTTACGGCCGATTCTGGTTGGTTCTCATTCTAGGAGCTAGCACTCAAGCCGGACTGGTGGTCGGATTCTTGAAGCTGAATCCCAACGTTCGTTGCCCTGTTATTTTAGAAACTATGGGGTACTGACCTTGTCACTAGACTGCTCATGGTCATCCAGTAGCAACTTCGCTGTCTGCACTTACTTTGGCCTACTGGTCCCTGGCCTTTCCGCTTCAACTCGCCCAGCGTTTCCGTCCCATTCCTCCCAACAAGCAGCTATTCGCCATTCTGATTGAACTCTACGGGTTCACCTGGTTCTTACTTGTCGGTGCCACAATCCTGACGCAACAAGTCAACGTGGCGGGGCTATACTGGATCGCATTCTGGAACGCATCTTTACTGGTGGCTGTGGTACTCGGAATGTCGGAGAGTTTGTGGGGTAACGGCAAAGCAGGTCAGGGTCAGTTAAACCCTCGCCAAAGGGAGAGCGAAGGCGATCAAGGGACCCAAACCGGCGAGCTGCAAGAGGTCGAAGCTTCCGAGACTACGCCTTTACTTCGGCAACATGCTTCCCCAACTGGTCCGCCGGCACCAGACGAGAAAGGCAAAGATCTTTGGTGGATCTTTCAGTTTATATTCTCCTCGACAGCACCGGTGTTGAATTTGGCCACTATTTACTCCATCTGGATTGGCGCGATGCCCCAGACAATCCCAGACGGCGGTTCGGTTGGCATAGGTATGTGATGCTTGCCATGCACTTCAAAATCTGCCACTCAATCTCAGCATATCAGTGTATGCACCTATCTCACTGCTGTCGTTCCTTATTCTTCTCCCATTGGCGCCCTTCGTGCACAAAGTTCACCGGTCATTCACCGTCTTCGCCATTTTTGTTTTCATTGTGTCTACCACCTACGTCTGGCTCGCGCCTCCGTTCACCTCCAACGCCCGCATGAAGGTGTTCTTTGCGCAGAATGTTGGTCTGACCAACGTGACCAGCGTAGTCTCGCATCCGCAGCTGACGCATGCCATCACCCAACTAAACGTTATCGAGGGCTACGGTCCCCGCCTCGTGGCCACCCTTCCATCATCGTGGTCTAGCGTCGACAACAGTGAGGACAAGCAATGTAAGGCAAATAAGTTGCGCCGGGGTCTAACGACATGCGAATGGCCCGTCCCCCCAGCGCTTCTGCCATCAATCACAAGCGCTAGAGACGGTGAAAAGGGAATATGGCTCGCTGCGAACGTCACGCGCCTCGGACCAGTCTCGCTCCGTGTTCAGATCGAAGGCTTCCAGACGCGAGCGTGTTCCATCTCTGTCGACAATCGCGGAATCAGGCGCTACCGTGCACATACGCGCCAGGAAGGTGGTACGACCGAGATAAGTGCGAACGCTCCCACGACGTGGACCGCCCTTGAAGTACCTGCGGGAAAAGACATCCATTTGCTGATGCTCTGGGCGCGTGCGTGGGGCTCGAAGTTCGAAGTAGAATTCGAAGTTGATCCGGATACGGAGCATGGGGATATGATTGCGGGCCGAGTGTCGTGTTTGTGGAATGATGGGCCCGGTGGTGCACAGATTCCTGCGCTGGAAGAAGCGCGCGGTTTCTTGCCCGAGTGGGTTGCTATCTCGAAGGCTGCGGGTGGGTTGGTCGAGGCTACGAGCGGATTTCTGGTGTGAAAAAAAAATGTATTTGTGCTGCGATCCTGCGGAAGGCAGGATGATATTTGTGTTATTAGGGCGCTTCACCGTCTCAGCCTCGGCCTCGATGGGCGCTCCAATTCGTTTTGGTAGTCGATTCTTCGTAGAGTTCTCTAGTTCTTATCATGATGCCCCTCTTCTTGTAAACAACCTGCGGTTCTGCCATCCTTCCCCGCAGCCGCAGCTTGTCCTCTCCCTACTACTTAACTCGTCCCCCCATCCCGCTTGTCCTCCTTCAAGGGACAGGGACAACAGTGCTTTCGTCTTCAAACCATTATCAAAAGCCACCCAATCAATTTAGACGCCCTGTCCCGCTTTCATTCCAACTCTCAACCTCTGTGGTCCTGGGTAATTATATTGCATCTCTACGCTCAAGTTCACAAGCTCAGTGGCACAGCAGTCTATAAAGGATGCCCAAGCGCGAAAAGACACCCCCGCCACCGGAGGACGAGCCACGATACCTAGTAGTAGTCCATCCGTATCCGCTTAATGCTCACTTGCAGCTGCATGGGGATCGGCGCACGCTCGCACTCTGGTTGGCGTGCTGCATAGGAAAGGATGTCCTCTATGCAATGTATCACAAGCCGTCAGTGAGTTAAACGTGTTGACGTGGCGTGTGGCGTGGTGGAAAGATTGTGCTGATATGGTCAGTCACCGGGAATGGTAATCATCGAGGTCGATCGGTATTTCGAACATTTCGATTCTCTATTGGGGATGCACAAGTGGTCCTCATTTCTCAAAAACCCGACGAAGGACGACGAGGACAAGTCCTCCAAGGTGTTCTGGTGCGTGTACAACACTGGTCGTTTGGTGCAGAAAAATGGTGAGCCATTCCGTTTTGGGTGCCGCCCGTCATGGGTCGTGCTGATCTGGGAACATCATCAATAGGATGGAAGCGCGTAGACGTTGAGGAACACTGGTTCCAGGGCTGGAGCCCCAGTAATAAGTAGGCAGAAACACACTTTCGCTCGGGTACCCTCAGAACTCACGCGCATGTCGCCTACAGTATTATAAGGCACCCATACCCTAAAACTACATACTGCGATGTGCCCCCGGAGGCACGAACGGGCGTGCCGTTGTGCCGCCCTCTTCCAAAAGACACCTTCACGCCTCCTCCCCCTAAGCCGCGACCAATAGGTATCGTACTGTCTCCTTCCTCCCAATAAGTTTCGCCCAGTTGATTTGACTCTTGTGCTGTAGTCGGATCGGCGGAATACGTTAACTCTAGAAGCTCCGAAGTGTCTTTTGACGCTCCGTCCTCGCCGGCCAGGAGGCGGAGGGGAAATTATAATCACGGAAGCGAGATTACTCCAAGTGATAGCGTCTCTCAGATCTTACCTGCCCCGTCTGCCATTTCCGGCATGGGCGTCCGAGCACTTCCGCCCCAATCACTTCCGCCCCAACCACGTTTATCCCAATGGCTCACTGAACAACGCAACAGTCAACCTGATTGTATGTATCTAGAGCCAGTACATAGTCATCGCGTCTTATCGTTTTCTAGGGGGTCGTCCACCTTCAGATCTCTCTTCCTCATTTACGCTTAATTCCTCCATTTCGTCGAAATCTGTCAAGAGTCGCACGCCTTCAGCTTTGGGCGCGACCCGCGCCGCAGCTCCCCCACCTGCCAGATCCACACGACCCCCTAGCTCGCTCAGCGCCCAGTCGGCCGCGCAGTTCCGCGGTTATGAACACTCTGACCGGAGCAGCGACGTTGGACGTGGCTTCGAAGCGGAGCAGGATGGCGTACAGATAAGCCCCACCACAAGTGTTTCCACTAAACGCGGCCCAGGTCGATCTACAGCGCCGCCACGCCGCGCTCCAGAAGCTCCAGGTGCGATTGATCCGGATCGGGAGTACGAATACGAAGAAGAGGACGTGCCAAGGCGTACTACAGCCGACGCAATGAGAGCCATCGCTCCAGGGGCAACTGCCGTCAGGAAAAATGCCGGTTTGCATGACGTCGAGGAGGAGGAGGACGACTACGTGTCTTGGAACTACCCCGAGACGACACGCAACAACAGTATCCCTGCTGGCAGTGAGGAAGAGGACAACATTGCAAACCCGTGGGTAGATTATGATGCTCCACGATGGGAACCTCCTACAAAGGTCCCCATCAAAGCCGGAGAGAGATGGATTTGCCCTGACCATGGGTCAACGTGTAGCCCTGGGATCTGCCAGGAGCGTGCCCATGTCGAGGCCGCGAGACGCCGGCAAAAGGAACAAGAGGAAAGGCAAGAGGCGAAGAGGCAGCGGGAGGAGAAGTGGAGGAAGAAGAGGGAGAAAGATGAAAGGAGGCAAGCCCTGGCCGAGGGTCGTGAGATCTCGCACGACTTACCGCCCCATTTTATGCCCTATCCGTATGGGGGAGCCGGTGGAAGCAACAGGAGTAGGAGTAGTGACGCCAGCAGCGAAAGTGATGACGATAGCCCACCGCGCTCGGGTGCGTGTCGCGAAGGAATCATTAACTGACTCGACTAAATCCTTCTCGCGCAGATTCGCCCGCTGGCTCCGACGGCCCTTCCCGTCCTCCTTCAACCCTTCCTGCTCCGCTAAATGGAGTTGCAGGCGCAGAGGGCCAGGTGGAGCAAGGATCACAATTGGGTGAGGACGACGCCGACACACCTCCTAGGGTAAGCCTCCCTGGTAGCAGCGGCTGGTCCATCACCGGCTCGAATAGAGCCGAAGGGGAGGATGAAGTACACAGTGTCGGAGGCCCTGGGGCCATCAGCAACGGCAACATTAGCTTCACTCGCGGCCCTGTAGCCGCCACCCAAGAATCTGCTCAGGCTGCGCGCTCTGCAGCACCCAACGCCAGCGCTTCATCCATCCCATCAGCAAGGGGTAATGTTACGGTACGGACCAGCCAGACATTTCCATCAGAGCCGCCAGGGTTAGTAAGGCCTGCGGATGCGCGTGGCTCAGCGGGCATTGATCCTGCGGCTGCGTCACCAAGGGCCGATGGCGAACCTCCCGTCACAGAGTCACCCATCCCCGGGCAACGCCAGCCAACGTGGAATCCCCGCGGCGCCCCCCACCCTCGATCCGCCACCACCCCTGCGAGAGGTGATGGATCTAATAGTTCGCAGTGGCCTGCACCCGGGCAATCCCACACAACGTCGAATGCGCGCGGCACTGCTAGTGCCTGGACGACCACGACCACGACCACGAATTCATCTCATACAGGCAATGACGGATCTACCGGGCCTGATGCGGGCGGCACTTCCTCGCCCTCATTCAGCGACCGTCGGTCTACTGGAGGACCTGAGGCCACTACGACTTCCCGTTCTTCGTCTGTTTCCTCATTTGCGCCACGTAGCCCTGCGAGCATGTCTCGCGTCCCCGGTTCACCGCCCGGAGTCTTCTTCCCTGTTGATGGAGGATTCCCATCATTCACGGACACGACTTGGGGAGATCCAATCGCCGCGGCACAGGTCTCCATGCGGAAGTCCAAATATTCATATTCCCCTTCTCGTACAAGGTCCACGACATCTAGCTCCGCCATCGGTGAGGATACAACTGATGTGCAAGCTGGTGGGGAAAATGGACGCGATGGTGCCGAAGCGGGACAGGAACAGGAACAAGACCCCACACCACAAAATACTGGGACGGGAAGGGGACGTCGCGGTAGAAGAGGTGGCAGGAGAAACATGGCGAGGAGGACAGCGCCAGCGCCAGCGGCTGCTGCAAACGCCGGTCTAGATGCTGTGCGTCAAGACGCACTCGATGTTACGCTCCCTCCCGGGGGACCCGGTAAGCACTGGGCCGACGAGAAGGTCGAGTGGTGAAAGGTTATTGATTCGTGTTCCGTGTTGCGGACTCGGAGTTGCCGTTATGGTGAATCCTTTGCAGACGACTTGAACTTGGTCAAACTTGGTCAATTTTTTTTTTTTAACCCTATACAGAAATCTTTCTTGGTGTTGCTTCAGCGTATGCAGTGCAGCTCTGTATTGTAGCGCGATGCGGTCGCAAATTGCATATAATCGAGAATTTCAGAATGCGTAGACGGAGCGAGTGTCAGACTTTGAACGAAGCGGACGCGATTATCCCCGCGGACTCGATCGAGTCGGAGTAAACGCGCCTACTCCAATCCGATGCAAGGGTGTATATTACAGTACAAAGGTGGCCATGGCCATAACTCAGGCTAAGCGAGACCGTACAACTGGACTGTGTCTGCGACATCATCATACTCTCGACTTCGACAATCATCTGCTCAGTAATTCAGGAATCAGGACACAAACTCTCGTTTGCGTTTAGGTGCATGCCGAGGAAGAAACCCTGCTTCGAGAGTCCAAGCTAGGCGGGATACACACTCATCCATTGCCAGTAGCGATGCGACAAGTGTGATCCTAGCTGATGTTTTTCGTACGCTAATCAGCGATTGCCAACACGCGTACGTACTACGTCTGAGCAAAGGTATCAACTACGCACATCCCCATATGACTACTAACATCACTGCCCATCACTACCCTAATGCTGGTGATTTGTGCATTGTGCGTTGTGCCAGTGGGCACGGTGCCCGCTGTGACGGCGCAAGGTGCATGTGACGTGTGTGACGTGTGACGCGCGTGACTTGTCACCTGTGTGTCGCCCACGCCCAACGATGACAATATTAATACGATATCCCCTGCATTCGGGCTCGAAAGGACACTCCAAAAGTGGCTTAGAGTGACAGAAAACAGAGTGAAAGTGCGCGGACATCACTGTAAATATTGATGCCGACCATTCTGACTCACTTTTTGTGTCTCGCGGTGACCACTCAGGTACATGCATGCATGCATGCATTCGGTTGTTTGTCCTCGCGAGGGGCCACTTGGCCTTGCGCTTGGCTTCTACCGTGCGCAGGTTTGGTGCCATGACGTCGCCCATTTCGACTGCAAGTTCGAGCTAGGGACAACCAGCTATGGCTGAGGTACTCCCCTGCTACACTCCCCCTGCTTCGTCCAGGTCTTTGGCAATAATACCATCAGACGACTTTGTAGCGGTGAAGTTTCCTCGTTGACGGAGTGAGATACCAGCGACTTGGTCTGCAAGCGCTGGGTGCCGGGGAGTAGGCGCCGATTTGCGGGTCTGGAAATCTCCATGAGAAGCTCTGCGTAATATTCCGGGTCCAAACAAACAAGTAGAAAAGGGTGCGCAGATGGCGTGAGATGGTGATGGAAAGAAGTCTTCCCTGAGAAAGGAGGTAAAGTAGAAGAACGCTCCAAACCCTGACACAGCAAGATATATCAAGCATAGAAGCTTCCCTTATTGCCATCACTGCTACGAGACTTTGCGCCCTCAGTACCCCGCAGCCGCAGGTCTGGCGTCTCAACCCATTAATCTTACGGATACCCTCTTTGTTCCCCATCCCTACTTTCACATTCACTCATCTTTGTTACTTGCCGAAATTTTAAGGCTGAATATGACGAGACGTCCTGTGATAACGCCTATAGACGATGATTCGACATACTTGACGGCCGTGCATCTGTATCTGCTCAATGCAAATCTGCAAGTTTCCTACGGATCGACGCACGCTCGCGCTCTGGCTTGCGTGTTGCACAGGAAAGCATGACGTCCTGCGCACAATGTTTCATAAGCCAATGGTGGGTTTGGTGTTGTCCATCGCTTCTCTTTTGCTCTTTCCTTCGTTGTTGGACTGATTGCGCCGTTTAGATTGTAGGAATGGTGATTATAGAGGTAGATCGCGGATTTGAGAGGTTCGACGGATTATGGGGGATGCACCCTTGGTCTGAGTTTCTCTTGTGCTGTGACGAACGAAGAGGCGGGCAACTCATCCGAGGTATTCTTCTGGACTTACAACAACTTAAAGGCGGTAAGAGACACCACGATATACGTTGTCCCTCTGATGTAAGTGGTTTTACTGATTTGATTCGTCGCCGATAATCGATAGGTTGGAATCGCGTTGAAATTGAGGAACATCGGTTTCAGGGATGATGGCGTCTTGACAACGAGTAGGTGGTAAATTCATTCGAGCGTGTTCGTAACTCAATACGCCGAGACCTTCTACTACCGCAAGTGGCAAGGCTATGATGGATATCATTGGTACCACTCCGAAGGCATCGTCTGTTGCGAGTAGTGGGACGCAGCACCGGCGCTTCTGTGCCTGGAGTTATCTCTTTTCGCAACCAGTCCCGTGCCAACAGCGAAGACAACCCATGGGATAGATATGATGCGTCCGAGTCGGATCGGCCCACTCCCCCGACAAAAGTCAAGAAAAGAAGCGAAGACGAATGGATCTGTCCTCGGCATGGGACGATGTCAACCCGTCTCGCGAAATAGTCCGAGTGTGGGCCGAGCAGCAGTGGCAGGGCTGAGGGAAATGGGGATGGCTCACACGACCGAGGGTGCGATACAGTGAATGAAATGAACACCTATCTGTCATGTACCAGACTCCTCACCACTTCCGAACTGAAAGCCCTGATCCTTCTCTTTTCCCTCAAACTGCCAACCAGCCCCGGTCAGGACACGGTTATTTCGGCAGGGATTTCCTACCGACTCGGACCCGGGCCCAGAAGACCCGATCGTTATCGTTGCAGCACAGGTTTCCGCCCGGAGGGTGGCGATGGTGATAGGATTAGGTAGGATTGAGATTGAGACGGGTATGGAGTAACCGTATCCGGGAAAATAACAAGGGGCAAGGCGAGACGGAAGTTACCCTGAATAATCGTTATGATGGGGCTGCGCAGACGAACGGGCCAGAATCCGAAAAAGTCCTTCTGCCCGAAGGTCGTACTGCGAATCTAGCGTTGCGGGGTGATCATATCGAGTTGCCAGCTCGTTCAGACCAAGATGCTAATATATTTTGTCTCCCAGCTCGTTGTCTGTAGTATTACAGTGTAGCCAATGTGGACCGCTCAGGCGGGTGAATTCGGGTGCAGGAAAGTGGGCGTTATCACAAGCAAACACGTTATGGGGTGATGAATGAGCAAGCGCTCCACACGCATTGAATTAGTGGCGTAACCTACAGTAGCATGCGAATGCACAACGGCTGTCGCGTGTTACAAAGCTTTTCATGGGGCAGGGTATAAAGCCACGTGTGATTAGTGAGACAAGACGATAGAATACAGCATGCGTGCATAGTAAACGTGCGCTACCAAACCTCAACCCAGATACCTCCATATCAGATAGAAACAGAAGAATGTGAACACGGCGCCAGCCCAGAAGATGTACATGTCCTGCGTACTAAACAGGCCGACAGACCAACCATTAGTCCAATGCGGGATGAGCGTTAGGCGAAGGTGCATACCTTCTCCGATCAATCCAACCAATGACGTCGCGACTGAGTCCAAGCGTATTGGCAGCATCACGCAACCGACGCTGCGTGCCTTTGAGCATGGTGCGCTGGTCCACAAGATTATCGAGCACCTCGCGCCCCTGGGCGAGAAAGTCGTCCAGCCGCGCTTCAGCACCTTCCAGGAAGGTGTGTTCTTGGAGTGCGTAATCCTCTCGACTGGCACCCAGCATCCCACCACGGAAGGGGTTTTCCGGCGCCTCGGTCGTCGTTGGGCCTTCCGGAGAGGTAGTAGAGGAGGCAAAACGTCGGCGGGCATCGGCCGTGAGGGGCGTGCCGGTGCTCGTGGAGAAGAGTTCGGTGCGTTGTGCGGTAGTACGCTGTAGAGATGTAAAATATTTGTAAAGTAAGGGAGGTGAGCTGGGCTCTCACTCACCTCTTCCTTGATCCGCTCAAACTCTTTCCGAAATTCGGCATAGTCACTCTTAAATTTTTGCACCCGTCTGTTGATTCAATTAATATTCAACAACGACGCGAAAGTCAGTTCGGGGTGTATATGGCGAGAACGGGTTGTTGTTTTTCTTTTTCTAGTGGAGAAGAGTACGTACGAGGTCGCCTTTTCTTGTTTTGCCTTTATGATTTCCCTCCGTGCCATAGAGTCATAGTCATCGATCGTGCGGCTCATTCCTGCGAGCGAAGCAGATATCTGCCCTGGCCGGATACGCCTGAGTGAGCTGTGACAAGGTGGTTACGTGTCATGGGAGGAGAGAGACCTAGCAATGAGGCAGAAGTATCGCCGCCACGCAGACGCTCGAGGTCTGCCTGTATAGAGCTCGACTGCCGTACGCCGAGGGTGTAGAGTGAGTTCATCGTCCTTCCTTGTCGCCTACGGGATGAGTCGTGCCATGCAGCGCAGCAGCAGGCATTCGTGCTGACCCTGGGATCACGTGATGTGTGAGAAAGCGGGGAACTAAACCGTGTGTTGTCGTACCTGTGCCCTGTGTGCCATCATCATGCCATGCCGTTCGGTTGGTCAGTACAGTAGTGCTGGGCATCTGTAGCAGAACCCGTACAGCATCCTGACACGCTCAAAATATCTCACTCTGTGCAACGTTCTGCGGTTTTCTCGCGTCGTGACTCATCTCCTCGGTCGGGTTGCGTCCAGTCCGATGATGAAATTAAGCTGCCCACCCACATGGACCACGACACGTAAGAAAGGGTCCCTGCCTCCGTTACACAATTAACACAGCGCCCATCGTACTTAAATATAACCCCGGTCTGGAGTAGCTCGCGGGTTTCCCTTCGCATCTTCTCCCTGTTCCTTTTGGAAGCGCATACAGCCATCGGTAAGTCGTCATTGAAGACATTTGGTCTGCTGATACGATAGTACCCTCCCAGCACAGGTTCTCAAAGCCTATCCCTTTATCTCTGCTTGACACGTATGCATCCAACTCTCAAGTCACATCCCGTCAGCTAGAGAGCAATTCCATCTACACCGCATAGCCCTTCCTTGCCTCCCTCCAGTTTTTAAAGTTGTCAGTACGTACACAGTTTGATACAAACAATACCATTTGGGAACCCAGGTTGTGGCGCTTATGATTTTGACAGAAATGGCCCGTCCTTTACCGCTCCCGCTCGAATTGATAGACATGATCTTCGCTTGGGCCAGGCTCGAGCCTCGGAAAAGAACCGCAGACCTTAGAACGCTCGCGGCGAGCTGCCTCGTGTGCAAGGCATGGCGAGCCCCCGCTCAGGCACTATTGTTCCGCGATATCCCTATATCTCTGTGCCACCGCAGACGTGCTCTACTAATTCGATCACTTTCTGATCGCCCTGACCTCGGTCGGCACATCCGGTCGTTTGGCATGGAGATAACCAACTCTCCAGTCTCATGGGGCCATGACTCTGTACCAAAAGCATGCTCGAAGCGATATCGCCGCGCGATATCAGGGTTTATTCGCATTCTCACGCGTGCTCCCAACCTCACTCGGCTGATTATTGACATCGATGGCGAATTTGACGACGCCCACGTCGCAAACCTTTTGTCCGTCAACCTTCGCCATCTCGAGATATTAAATTGGGAAGGCCGCCCCTCGTCATCAGCATTATATCTGCTACTGGCCTTGTGGCCATCCATCCGTCATCTCCGTATCGATAACCTCGAATTTGATCCCCTGCCCGAGGACCATCGTCCCCCCTCGTTCCGTAGCCTCTGCGTGCGTGATGACCTCTCTGAGGGCCTCATGAAGTGGTTGTTTTCCAAAGATGACGATGACGAGCCTCTCCGCGAATTACATATCGAGAGCAATCTTTCCTACGACGCGCTCGAGGATGTCCAACCGCACGCATACACCCTGCACGTGTTGACCGTAGACCGAATACCACCACAGAGTTTTATGGACGCGTTGATAGCGCTGAAGGAAATCACTTTCTCTCAGTTGCCTTCATCACCGTTTGACCTCCCGCGGAGCTTGCAGCGGGTGATGTACCACGCCAAGGGCCAACAACGGCATCATCCGGCGAACGCGGATGATCACCATGCTGAGACGCAGGCGGAAGGGGACGAATGTAGAAGCGCGGATGAAACAAGATTTCTAGTTAAGGCATTGAAGGAACTCCCACACTTGTCCTCCTTCAGTGCGACGCACCAGACACCGGAAACGATCCTGGATCCTCTCCACAACTTCTGCCGCAAAGCGGGTATCGAATTCTTTGTTTGCGACAGTACGGCCGTGTATTCGGTGAGCTTCTTTGCTTATATTCACTTTGTATAAATTTTTTGACCTACTCGTTTTACAAAAGCATTGGCACACTCTAATATGACCGAATTTACTTGCTTCTCTCCTAGTGGGGTTCTGCGGGAGACACCCCCTTTGTCATCCTATTTGCCACACATCCGTACCATTCTGATCGCGCTTGTTTATCCCTTGTTTTTAATTATTGACCAACCACGAATAAACTCCTCTAGACAACGTTCGAAAGAGCGTATAGTTCCCGAAATGGAAAACGTGATGCCTAATTTGGAAATCGAAGTTGCGCATATACAAGGTTCGACCACGGATACCTTGTCCTCTCTCCCTTGAACACCATTGCAACCTTGTTCCTCATAGCCGACATCGCCGATGTTCGCTTTCCCTGCGAAGTTGGTTGGCACAGGTTCTGGTTGTCTGTTGACCTCTTGGTTCCGAAACCATGATATAAACCGTTAGTGCGTTTTGATGCCTTTCCTTGAGGGAGAACATTTGTGCACCTCTTTCTTGTCTGTTCCCTTGACCATCTCATTTCCGAATGCCTCGCTACCCCACAAAGAAGATGGAGATTGAGCAATGCGAGCCCGAGAGCACCTTCTTGGACGACGTCAGTAACCTCTTCTCCTTCGTCAATACGCAGAACAACACGCTCTCAGAGTACATCGGGGTCGCACGGATGTACCTATTCGGCACCCCCATCCGCAGAATGGGTGCAGCACACCACCACATGACACCGGGGTGCGTGCCATTTCACGCAGCGCACAAGTAGCCGCGCATGGTCGCCCGAGCTGTTTTCACTGATCGATTTGCTTACTGTTGAAATCATAGTTGTATTCGATTGAAATTGTATTCTAGCAAGCAGGAGGAATACTATGGATATCGGGAGGCAGTCGTCGACGATGTGGTCGACTTTCCTCTTGGACCTGATGGGGACCTCGACTTTGAACGCGTCAAACTGTGGTGGGGTATTAAGATCTGTGCGGTACGTGATTTTGAAGCCCAAAACGCTCACTCATGTTCTCTTTACTCTCCTTGTAATGAAACAACATTGATTGACGATAACATGGCAAACAAACACGATTTGTTATGTTGCTCCCGTCCCCGTTACTGGCAGGCGCTAGAACCGTACAACAACTGGAAAGTCTTCAAGCAAGGCGACCCTAACAAGATCTCTGGAATAGCAATCCACAACCTCACAGCAGGAAGACAAAATGCGATAGACCTGATATGTATGTAAACGCTGCTCCCCTTTCCTTGACGCGCTTGACACCCTTCACCAACTTTGAAAACACACAGACGTACCGACGGAGACCGACGAATACAGACGCAAAGAACAAGGCACCTGGACACGCGAACTGAAACGGCATCGCCGCATGTTCGCATACGAGCCCGCTTGGTACTTCAACCGTCTCGTCATCCTCTGCGCCCTCTTCTGGCTCTTCTCCCTCATTCCCGATGCATTCAACGCCATCAGTTCCGCAGCCATCGCCCTCAAGTCCGTAGTTCTCTCCCTCATTTTCGTGTTTTCTATCACGACGCGCTGGATGCGTGAGGTCGAGCTTACGCTCGATCCTCGGATGACCGAGGCAATCTTCCGGTCGCTCATGTAGCCAGGCGCTACTCGTAAAAGGCGTTCTTCTGGATCTAAAATCTCCACCGTTCGTTGTCTTATATTTCAGGCGTTCAACAATATCTGACCTTCCTGATGTGTAGCCGCGGTTTTTCTTGTTCTGTACAATATTTCTTTCTTTGTCTTCTGCTTCTTGTCGTCTCGCGTGCTGCATTATGCCCCATCCTCTCTACGTATGCCTGTCTACTCAACTCGTATGCCCCATATGCTCTCCTTGCCCCTGCATCTTTCCACACCATGCGTCCATTTTTTTGCTCTACTCTGTATGATTTTAATTTCTGCGTTGCCGCTCCAAAATGGCGTTTTAGTTGCAGTTTGCCAAAACTTGTAGATGAATATAAATTCACACTCCCATGGATACCATCAGGGGCCCACCTATTGACAAAATGTCTTGCATGAGTTTAAGCACACCAAATAGTCACTCCCACCATATCAGCTCTTTTTCAGGTCCTGTAAATACCCACTGGGAGTCCCTGTGATTTTTTAGGGAGCCCAATCTGAATTTGTTCATCGTGCCAGAAGGATTCAAGCTGTTGGCCCCACCTATTGACAAAATGTCGCGCCTGACCCTATCTTGCTCAGAACTCCTTAGATCTTCTTGTAAATTGGTATATGGAAGGTTAAGATGTCTGTGATTGTCTATGAATTTTTTCAAGTCAAACTGATGTCAGGAATTTATGCTATGATGATTAGAATGAATATATCGTTTTTCATCATTTTGACACCTTTTTCCACTCCTCATCATGAGAAGTAAATCATGAAAAAATCATAGAGAGGTGGGCAAGATCTGAAAAAAAAAATCTGAAAAAAACATGGAGTGATTTGACGAAGAATTGATTGTGTACGAGCAGATTGGTCGATACAGTAGGAAGGAAGGCGTGAGAGGACGGAACGGCAATTACCGGTCTATTGGATGACTCGGACTCAGAAACCGCCTCACAGTTAATCACACAAAATGACCATCTCACTCGACGAGGGTATCGATATTGATTTCTCGGACATCGAAGAAAAGTACGTGCTGCAGCGGTTATCACAGCCGGGTGGTCGTTTAATATGTTTCGTACAGGTACAAGGTCCGCCTCGACGACGGTTTTGACCACATCCTAGTCGTAGATGGTGTCCCTGTCATCGACAAATCAAAACTTGAAAAACTATTGACAAAAATCGCAAAGGAGTTTACACGTAAAGGCGCTGCAATCAAACCCGATGATATCTCCCTGCCATGGAATGACAAGACCGGAAAAAGCCATGGGTGAGTGCTAATCCACATCTTTGTCGTATCTCGTCAACTAGAGCCCGCATAGATATGCCTTTGTTGAATTTCGAAATGCCGACGCTGCCACACACGCCCTCAATGAGATGAACGGTCATCCGTTCGACACAAAGCATACCTTCCTCGTCAACCGCTTTACCGATATTGAAAAGTTTGCCGATCTGGACGAGACATACGTCGAACCACAACGAGAGGAGTACCATCCAAAGGTGTGTCTCTCTTCCCGCCTCGTATTATTGGCAGAAAACTGATGCGACACAGGAGCATCTCCGCGCTTGGCTGGCTGATAGCCTGGGCCGTGACCAATATGTAACATATCGTGGAGATGAGGTCTCAATACGCTGGCATGGACGACCCTCACAATGCGAAGTTGCCTATGAGGATCATGTACGCATCACTCCATTTGGCTTGATCCCTCACTCAAACATTGTTGGACGTAGCAAAACTTACGAACAGAGTTATACGTCTCGTGGTCGCCGCTCGGTACATACATCGCCACCCTCCATCGACAGGGTGTCCGACTATACGGCGGCCCCTCCTTCCAGCTCCAAGCTAAATTCTTCCACCCTCTCGTTCGTCTCATCGATTTTTCGCCTTGCGAGCAATATCTCGTAACATGGTCTCATGAGCCCATCGCCGTGGCGGAAGACGTGCCACAAGGTCCTCGATTTTTCTCTGCTGAGGACGAGGGCAACAACATTGCCGTCTGGGACATCAAGACCGGCCACCTACTGCGCACTTTCCCATCCATCCTCCCTGAGAGTGAAGGCCCGAGGAAGCAAATGGCTTGGCCTGCCCTCAAGTGGAGCGCAGACGACAAGTATACCGCCCGCCTGACACCGGGACAGCAAATCAGTGTATACGAGCTGCCGGGCATGGGCTTGCAAGGGAAGAAGAGTTTGAAAATCGAGGGCGTCACCGATTTTGAGTGGTGTCCGCACGGAGAAGGAGATCGTGGGGATGCCGCAAAGACATCTAAAAAGCCTGCAGAAAACATGCTTGTGTATTGGACGCCAGAGGTCGCCAACCAACCAGCTCGCGTTACGTTGATCAACTTTCCTGCGCGCACGGTTCTTCGTCAGAAAAATCTGTTCAATGTTTCAGAGGTGGGATTGTACAGATGTGCCTTGCCAGTTAGTCCATGGTGACTGATTTGCGTTTTCTTTTCAGTGTCGGTTGTATTGGCAGAATCAAGGCGACTTTCTCTGTGTCCGAGTTGACCGCCATACCAAGACTAAAAAATCGACTTTTTGCAACCTCGAGATATTCCGTGTACGCGAAAAGGACTTTCCTGTAGAAGTTGTCGAGCTCAAAGGTATGATTACGTGTCCGTGTGCCATTATTTTATTTTGACACGGCGCATAGACACTGTCACGGATTTCTCGTGGGAGCCAAAAGGCGAACGTTTCGCCATCGTGTCAAGTAGTGATCCCAATCTAGGTAATGCGGGCGCGGGAGTTACCATCAAGACGGATGTCAGCTTCTATCAGCTTGATCACAGCAAGAATGACTTTAGGCTTCTCCGTGCGTTCATGAAATTTGCTGCTGTCAAACCTGAATACCTAAACCTGGTGTTACAGGTACGCTTGCGGGTCGCACGACAAACACCATCCGGTGGTCACCCCGCGGACGCCACGTCGTGCTCGCGACCGTCGGGTCGACGTCGAAATCAGAGCTCGAGTTCTGGGACCTCGATACCAACTTGGAAGACGCGTCCAAGAAAGACGCGTCCAAGGACGAATGGGCCGCTGGCATCCAACAACTTGGCGTTGCGGACCATTATGGCGTGACTGACGTCGAGTGGGATCCGAGTGGGCGATATCTCGCCACGGCCGCGAGTGCCTGGACACATACGGTATGGTACCCACCCATCGCGTACTTGAAATACTTTCTGCATGGCGTACTTACCACCGCATTCGTGCCGTACCGCAGATCGAGAACGGGTACGCGATCTGGGATTTCCGGGGCCAGGAGATCGAGAAGCGGCTCCTGGACCGATTCAAGCAGTACCTGTGGCGCCCAAGACCGCCATCGTTGCTGACAAACAAACAAAAGCAAAAGATACGGAAGAACCTGCGCGAGTATTCGCGCGCGTTCGAAGAGGCGGATGCAGCGGAGGAGACGACCGTGAGCGCGGAACTTGTGGCACAGCGGAAGCGTGCAGTGGATGAGTGGAATGCGTGGCGCGTGCGCGTTACTGAGGAGGTGGCTGAGGCGCGTCGGGCCCGGGGGAAGCGCGGGGAGGTGTCTGGACGGAAACGGGAGGAGGATAAGGAGGAGATTGAGGTATGGATTGATGAGGTTATCGAGCAGATTGAACAAGTTGTCGAGTAGTTGTATTCCGTGTTGTTGTCAACGATTCCACCCTTTCATCTTGCTCGTTGCCAGAATAAGGTCAAACCTGCATTCACGCTGCGAAGAAAACAAAAACGGTGGACCTCACATCCACCTGACATCGCTGTAAAAGACTTTTTCTTGTTTTTTCATTGGCAAAACCCTTGGACGCGGATTCAACTGGACACGCGGTTCAGGAAGTAATTCTTCACTCGCCACGTACAGCAAACAGAACGTCCACGCTTGTCTAGGGACCGAACGGTCCCGTTAATTTCACCGGACATGATAACAATACCCCCGTTCACCTGGAGGGGACACGGCGAAACTTTGAAGAAGCCCGGGTAAGATACACTGACACCGGGCTCAGAGTTGCCCAATGCGGAAGGGATCTAAGAGGAACCCAACTCATTCCCACTCCCTACAGAGGTGTTGGTAGCCCATATGCTCTAGACATGCAACAGTCACGTGACGTGTGTTTCATTGGCCTTATCATCATGATCGAGCGTTCTCCCGAGGATGCCGATTTTGATCCTCGGTGGACCCACGCCAGGTCCGGGATTGGCCTACTGTATACGAATCCCAGTGCAATTCGACGGGGCCCGCACTGGATTGCTCCCGAAAGTTGCCGCAGTGAATACTGTATCCGTGCGGCATGGCTTGGTGGGCGAGATGGTTATATATATTCTTCCGGTTGCGGACCTCAACCACCGAAGTTGCAGGAAAACCGTCAATGGGCCAACTGTTGCTACGTCGATCTCAGCCGTGTCATCTACGAGGGATGTTGCCCTGTTTTTGTGGGAACGAGATCAAGAAGGTCGTTTGGAACGGTCGTCAGTTCCATACATACAAAGGGCAGTAATTCATGTATTGACACCTCCGGGAGATGTTTCTCAGAGTTCTCCACTTTTGAAATTCAGCACAGTGCCACAAGGGTACACGTTGTTACGCAACACCATCTCGTCGAACGGGTCGCTGGAGGACCAGCGAGGTGATAGCGAGTGTGCGCGTGGTGGAGAAGTCGGGTGGTCATGCCCCGAGGATTTAAGAAGATCATGGACGTTCCAGAAGAGGTCTGACGGCATCAGCGTTCGATGACACGTTTCAGTATATGGCGTGAGAGGAGAGGGCGGGAGTGGGTGTGTAGTTATTTGTGGCGGGAGGATGTTACTCGATTAGTGTTCCGCACACTCTTTTGTTCGTTTTTAGTTGGTCGTTGCAAGCGTTTTAAAGCCTTTCAGCTTTATCTATAAAGTACACCGCACTCTCTCTTTTTGTTTTCGTGCGTGTCCTTTTTTCTCTTCTATTTATCCATCTACCAACTCGTCCACGCTCCTTTTCTTTCCCCACCCTCTCTCCCCTACCCTATACCCTCCTC
This sequence comes from Russula lepida, assembly GCA_003316425.1. NCBI lineage: Eukaryota > Fungi > Basidiomycota > Agaricomycetes > Russulales > Russulaceae > Russula > Russula lepida. Next base: position 5,223 of record QFEZ01000411.1, on the reverse strand, counting down.
CTCTGACCTTTTCTCTTTTTTTTTTTTTTTTTTCGTCCCTCCCTCCCCTCTTTCGCCCCTCCTCTCCACCGCCATTCCCTTCTTCAACATCCCCCTTTTATCCATGGACGACACACAGGCCGCTTTTGCGACTCAGTATCCCCCTTACGGTTTTGATCTTGACATGATGAAGGTTCGTATCTTCCCTCTTAAAAATTTTCTCCATATCAACCCGTCCCACTCGCAGCGCCCCATGGATACTGTCGGTGGTCCGGACGCCAAAAAGGCCCGCTGGTCGCCCAACTCGTTTGGTGCACCCACCGCTAACGGTCTTGTTACTCCTACCTCCCGTGATGCTTTTGCAAATTACGGCTATGGCTCGCAGGCAAGCATTCCCCAAGGCTTCCCGAATAGTTCTCCCCCTTCAGCCTTTACAGGGGCTCTTTATTCCACCTCCATCAATACGCCAACTGCGACGATGTCCGGACAAATCAGCCCCAGCACTGCAAATGCGTTTGCTCAGCAGCAGCAACAGCAGCAACAACAACAGCAGACCCAGCAGCAGCAGCAGCAACACCAACACCAACAGCAGCAACAGCAGCAGCTGAACGGCAATGCTGGCTATGGCTTTGGCGGGTATGGGGTGCTCGGAATGGGCCTTCCTAGCGTCGGCATGCTCGGTGGATTCCCGTATGGCAACCAGGTTGCTAGCTTTAGCGGGGTATGCCCTTATTGTTTCATCTAATGTTCGATAGTGACAATAAACAATAAAACAGGGCTTCAATCCCCCGCGCACCCCCTCACTTGGCTTGGCATCACCTGGCAGCAACTATTCAGGTGCAGCCCTTTCTGCAGCCCTCACTGCCTCTAATAATGCGACCGGACGCACCGTCTACGTCGGCAACCTTCCTGCCACGGCGTCCGTTGACGAGCTTCTCAACCTCGTCCACTTTGGTCCACTGGAGTCAATCCGCGTCCTCCCCGAAAAGTCGTGCGTTTTCCTCTCCTTCCTCGACGGCGCCACTGCTGCGGCATTTCATGCCGACGCCACCATCAAAAAGCTCTCTCTTCATGGCCAGGAGCTCAAAATCGGTTGGGGGAAGCCGTCACCCGTGCCGAGCCAGGTCGCGTTGGCCATCAGCCAGAGCAACGCCAGCCGTAATGTCTATCTCGGTGGGCTTGATGATGGCACCACTGAGGAGCAGCTCCGTGACGACCTTAGTCGCTTTGGGCTCATTGACCAAGTTAAAATTGTCCGTGATAAGAACATTGGGTTTGTTCACTTTTTGAGCATTTCTGTCGCCACAAAGGTGCGTCTCCCCCGTTCATACATATCCCGTGATGTATTGATGTTTTTCTCCCTTAAAGGTCGTGAACACACTCCCCACAGAACCCGCATGGGCCGGGAAGCGGGTCAACTATGGAAAAGACCGTTGCGCGTACATCCCCAAGTCGCAGCAAGCTGCCGCACAAGCAGCCCAGGCTGTCGCGGCTCAATCCCTTGTCGCACAGTCTGCTGCGGCGACTCTCAGCCCCATCAACACCAGTGTTGGCGGCTTCGGGACGTTCGGCCCTTACTCGCCCTTCACAACGGAGGGGTTCGGTGTCCCCGGGACCGCGAATAGGACCGTCTATCTTGGCAACATTCATCCGGAGACAACAACGGAAGATTTGTGCAATGCTATTCGCGGTGGTGTGTTGCAGAGCATACGGTACATGCAAGACAAGCATATAGCCGTGCGTACCTTTATAAGCCACTCGTGCATTTGGCAGTTGATTCAAATCCATATGTGCCAGTTCGTGACGTTCATAGACCCGGCGGCGGCCCTCACTTTCTTCCATGCAGCATCATACCAGAGTTTGACGCTGAACAATCGGCGCATCAAACTTGGTTGGGGCAAAAACGCTGGCCCACTTCAACCCGCTCTCGCCTTGGCTGTCCACGCGGGCGCGACGCGTAACGTGTATATTGGCAACATTGAAGACTTTGAGACGTTCTCCGAGGACAGGTTAAAACGCGATTTTGGCGAGTATGGTGATATCGAGCTCGTCAATTTCCTCAAAGAAAAGAACTGCGGGTTTGTTAACTTTACCAACATCAGCAATGCCATTAAGGCCATCGAGGGTGTCAAGAATAAGCCCGATTACGCCAACCTCAGGATCGCTCATGGGAAAGATCGTTGTGCAAACCCTCCGAGATCGGGTCCACAAGGCGGTGGCACTATGCGACGCTCAGCATCAGGTAATGGCCACATCCCCACCGGGCCCTTGCCATCGGACGACCAGGAACTCTTCCAGGTTCCGATGGATGGCGCGGGTGCCGGCATTGGCGAGATCGACCACCCTGGTCAAGTGATCTCCGAACTGGTGGTTGAGCCGCCCCCGGAGGCCTAAGACATACCTGGGGCGTAGTTGTCGTGCACACCCGGTTTATTCCGAAGATACCCCGTCTGTCTGTCTTTTCGGGACTGAAAACGCATATACACACTACACGTAACGCATACAACTGCCTTGAAGTGGACCGGTGAACGGCGTAATATGGAGTGCGGCACCCGCCTGCTTTGCCTTATTCTCTTCGTTTGTTCGAGTTTACTTCAAAGGAGGGAGGGAGGGGCAGTATTTTGTTCGTTCTCCATCCTCTATCGAATATCGTTATTCTCCTTCCCTTTCGTCGTCGTCTGTGTTTTTACCTTTTTTTTGAAAAATTTGTGTCGGATTGTGTCCTGTTACTCCTATGCGTTGCGTCACATATGCCTCTTTTTTCTTTTACTTTTTCATTACCTTTTCCTTTTCTTAGCCTCGCCTATCGATTCACTCATTACTCCCCGCAAGGAGACCCCGCCCGCTCGTAGCCCCGTATCCATACCGTACCGTACTATATTACAATACGTATCCTCTTCTCCGTCTAACAAACTGACTAACCAACCTTCTCTTCGTAACCTCGATGGTCGGTATAGTAGTGTATATATTTGAGCGATCGGAAAGCGGCACAGTACTGTAGAGAAGGCATACAAAAAACGACCGCGGTCATCGCTGGTGATGTAAATGAAATGACACTTTGCTCCGAGGCTTGCATCGTGTTCTCTAAAGCGACAGGCGTACAGTGCACGCGCAACCACTTTCGTAGGCCGAGTGACATACCAACGGCAGAGAAAAAGAGGGGGAGAGAACGTCGATAGAGGCCGTTGCTAGGCACAAGACCGGAACGCGTGTGATTGGATCGACGGCGCGCACGAAAGGGAGAACAGTTACAAGGAAGTTGCGGAAAACAAGACTATGATTGCTCGCAGGCAAAGAAACGCCAACTATGTCGGCGGAAGACACTGGGCAACTACAGTCGTGGTCCTCTACAACACGTTCTCACCTCGCACGTCCGCACAGCAATACCCTCGGCCCATACTGGATTGCGCTCCGACCTGGGTGACCATGTCCGCTCGAAGGAGTGCCGATGGAAACATTGTGAAGCGCGTCCGAGCGTTGTGTCGTGCTCCTTTTGTTGAGCGAGCATTCGCATCAGTTGAGGCTTTGTCGCGGCCAACGGACGGCCATGGGGGCATCAGGGAGTCCTTGCGGATTGGTGGAATTGAATAACGAAGCTAGCTTTGGATGGCTTTCGGCTTTCGGCGATGATATCGGGGCGACTCATGGGAAATGCCAATCAGAATAAAGCATGAGAACGGCTTCGAGAAACCGAGGTAAATCACGCGCATCCTCTCCTGTAGATCGTTCACCTCGTCTTGGACAGTCATAGTGGTGTGACAGGACGTGAGGTTTCAAGGAAGAGCTTGCTTCGTCATTAATATTCTGGCTTGCTCTTTCTGGTCGCCACCTAGCCAGAGCGCTGGAGAAACAGATCGACGTCACGGCTTGTTATGGGCGGAATCTTGATATAATGTGCTCATCAAGGTCATGACACCCCAGCGCCCTCGACCTTCCATGCACGCCTGCCTTCGGACACTCCCGTTAGGAGGGCAAATACCATTACCCATGCGGATGGCGCGGACTCTTTCAAGTTCCCCGGAGTTCTGTTTGACTGTTTGACCGTCGGGTTGGGTTGCATATCTGACCCCCTCGACCACAACATAATTTCGTCCCAGTGCGCAGACATTGCATGTCCGCGCACTGCCAGTGACGAGTGTAAAGAGGCCCGCGAGGGGTGTATAGAGTGCTAATCCGGCCTCTAGGGACTTGGCTCGGCTGTATCCGAGACTTCTGTTTCCACACTCTCTTAGCGCCGTCATAGACCAGCCATTCTTCGCGATGTTGTCTCTGAACCCATCAAAAAGGTGCTCATGTGAAAGTAGAACTCGTGTAGCCGTGCATCCTGCCGCAAGCAAGCCACTTGGACACTCAAAACGACCCCTGTTGATGACGTCAATCAATTCTCAGCTATGCCTTTCGGTTACATTTCTGGGGGCGACTAGTCTGCTTCCTGAGCTAACTGGTGCTGGCCCTGCCTAAATGACGCACTATTCTCGTATTCCTGATCGTCTCGAGCTCGCAATCGAGCGTTTTCAGCATCTACGGGATGGCTTCTCTCCCCGCGCGTTCCAAAATCGGGAGTAGGAATGCGAAAGTCCAAAGTGAATAAAAGAGGACGCGTCGAGGGCTCGACTTCTGCAGTAGCCACTCGAGCTCCCATTTTTCTTTTTCCTTTCCGTTTCATTACTAGTCCAACTGTCCCGCAATGTTCTGGCGCATCTCTGCTATCCCTGCCACCGTCGCTGTCCTTCTGGCCATTCGCGTCGCCGCGACTCCTACCGGTTCGCCTTCTTACTGTCCCGAGGAATCCAAATCGCTGGAGTACAACAAGGCCTATGCCGCGTCCTATCCTCCCAAGCAATACTCGGACGTGAAGTACAAACCCGAGGAGAGGCCTTACCCGCCCCCGCCGTCCCCAAGGCCCTACGCCGAGAAGTATATGCCAGCAAAGTCCTACAAGGCGGAGGAGAAACCCTATAAGGCGGAGGAGAAGTCCTACAAGGCGGAGGAGAAACCCTACAAGGCTGAGAAGTCCTACAAGGTGGAGGTGAAGCCCTACAAGGCGGCAAAGAAACCTTACAAGGCTGAGGAGAAGTCTTACCCTGCGCCGCGCAAGCCTGAGGAGAAGCCCTACAAGGCTGAGGAGAAGTCCTACAAGCCGGAGGAGAAGAAGGAGGACAAGCCCTACAAGCCTGAGGAGAAGTCCTACAAGCCGGAGGAGAAGAAGGAGGACAAGCCCTACAAGCCGGAGGAGAAGTCCTA
>QFEZ01000410.1:80417-125953 GCA_003316425.1 Russula lepida | reverse complement strand
GATGTCACTATCAGCAGCAGAGAAGGATGACAAAGAAGACAGTGTATGCTTCTTTTGCGGAGTTGCTGAGAAGTGTGCATTTGGGTCAGCAGCCAATATTGAAGAGGTCTGGTCGTTGGTGTTAGCTTGTTGAGAGTGGAAGTCCTGGACAGCTTTGTGCTGGAAAGAGAGTTCAGGTGGCACAGTATTGGCTGCATTCATGAGCTTTGCTGTGGGGTTAACTGTTTGTGTTGGACGACAAATGTCCACTTGTCTGATAATCCATTAGTACACATAGCAAAAATTCAATTAGGACACACTAGAGAACTTTCAGCTCAATAATAAGCCATTGCAACTTCAGCTCCACAAGATCTACTGGGAAACCAGTGGCCTAGTCAATTTTTGAGAGGTAGAAGACAACAAGGCCCATTCCGAGTTTACCCTATCAGACATGGTAAAGGCAGCCACTGGAATCACAACAATCTTCTCCAAACAAGGTGTCAAATTGGCAGTTGAAAGTTTCATGTGAAGTATTACCTTCCTTAGTATTCAATACAGACCAAATTTTATTGTCCTTGGACCCTTTTGGTACAACATCTGACAAAGAATTTGAGAGTGTGCTAATCTCCTTGACAAGTTGTTTGATCGTTGTTGAAGTGGGCATGTTGGATGTTACAGCCCATTTCTCAAGTGCCCTACTGGAATGGCAGAGAACTCAGAAGCAGCACAGAGCGCCCAAAATAGGCGCTGATCAACAGATCAACAGATCAAAGTATGGAGCGCCCACCGGAGCACCCAGCAACAGAGTGCCCATCGGAGCACCGAGGCAAGTGCCCAAGTATGGAGCCACAAGTTGCAATAGGTCACAAGTTGGCTACACTATCAAGAGGCTCCCAGGAAAGCAGCACAAGAGGCAAGGCTAGGCCAAGGTATCCGGCCCAAGCATGAAGCGTACACCTAGGCCCTGTGTCATTCCTACAGGCCTCATGGTACAATGCCTCCTTGTTATTGGTTCTACGCTTTATGTTACTATTCTATTCCACTTTGCTTATTGATCCCTTTGTTACTGGATGATAATCCTTTCTTGCTTATTGATCCCTCTCACTGCGCTATCTATTGGTTCCCATATGTTGACCCTTTACAGTACGGTTGATTACTTATTGTTTGGACACTGTTTGGTCCCTCTGTAGTATATATACTGACTTGGTTCTGGTCTGTGGACACCAAGTTGGTTCTCCTATTTGAGATCCCTAGTATTGTCTATTCCCTAGGCATCGGAATACTAGTTCTTTACTGTTGGAAGAACATCGTAAAGCTTCGAAGTCCCTTCTTTATACAGTCAATAGTCCTACTCTCGTCTATTGGACTGTCCTCTGAGCATGATTAGGATTGATCGTGTCATTCAGATCAAGTGGCAGTAACATTGGAAACAAAAGATGTAGCTCAGGCAGGACAGGGAGGCAATACAAAAATGGTTGATGAGCACTGGGCAGATCGACATTATAAATAGTTGAAGGACACACCATAGAGGACCATATTGTACATGCGGTCAAGCAAAAAAGAAGTGCATGATGGAACTGCAAATAAGCAGACAGATGGTGATCTAAATGGTAGTCAAGTCATAGTCAAAACATAACTGCAAAGCAAAGAAAAGGAGATTCAGAAGACTCATCTATTATGGCCAATGTCCAAGGCAGTCAAATCAAGTAATGGCTTGGCCGATGCTTGGTGGTGGATCACCAGAGGTGATGAGAATGCACATAGGGCCACTTGAGTTGGAAGTTGTGCAGATCGTTGCCATTCAGTGAGAAGTGCGATGTACTGTTGATTGATGTAGAGAGGATAAAAAAATAGACATGAGGACTACATGAGGACTTGATTCAACTCTTACATGGATTGGTCACATAAGCATACTTCAGGCTGCGGCCTGACAGCTTGGCCCTGGCTGGCCTGGACCCCGGGCTGGGCCAAAGCCCTTATAAAGCTGGTAACATCGCCCAGCTTGGCCTGGCTTTGGCTAGCTCATGGCCTCAGGCCAGGCCAGGCAAAACACTAGAAATCACATGGGGCAATGGTACTAATTGTTTGAACTCATTTCAACATTTTCATCCAGTCACACTGTTTATAAAATAACATCAAAAATTCATATGTAAGCTAAAAGCACTAGCACTTACTAGTGTTACACACTATCAAATCTGCAAGATTGAGAGAGAATTCCTTTGAGCTATATTTATATTTCCACTGAAAAGATTGCAAATCCTTGATAAATTGCAACCTTTTCCCTTTATTATTGTTTAACTCTTCAATTGCCTTAGTAACATGCTCCCAGGGAGTCTTTGAATGCAAAGTAAAACAGCCAATAAGGCAACTAACTATGAAAAGGAAAATTGTGAGCAAATGCATAAAAATCACTTAAACTTACATGCAACAAACTCTACAAAGAATTATACATAAGAATATCCATAGAATCTGCTTTCAGCTATAATAAAGTAGATTATAAATTTAAGATACTTGAAAATATGAAATCAACATACCCAGCTATAAATGGCAGACACAATTTTAGTTATACATGACTAAATAAAATGTAATTGGGATATAAGCCAAATTAGTTGAGAATAACAAAGATAAATGGCAATTTATCAGCTTAAGGTGAGACAAGCACAAATAAAATATAAGCATAATTAAATGAAAATAATAAGTGTACATATTAACTCACAAGCTAAAAGTGAGACAAGAATAAATAAATAAAAATAAGCCAAATTAAATAGAAGTAACAACCATAAAAGACTCACTTATTAATATAAGGCCAGTATAAAAGTAAAACAAGCTAAATTGGATAGAAATAATATGCATAAATGACTAACATGCTAAAAGTTGGACAAAAATAAATGCAAAATAAGCCAAATTAAATAGAAGTAACAAGCATAGATGACTGACCTCCTAAAAATAAGGCAAGAATAAATGCAAAATAAGCCAAATTGGATAGAAGTAACACAAGCATAGATGACTGACTTGCTAAAAATAAGGAAAGGATAAATGCAAAATAAGCCAAATTGAATAGAAGTAATAAGCATAGATGACTGACTAGCTAAAAATAAGGCAAGGATAAATGCAAAATAAGCCAAATTGAATAGAAGTAACAAGCATAGATGACTGACCAGCCAAAAATAAGGCAAGGATAAATGCAAAATAAGCCAAATTGGATAGAAGTAACAAGCATAGATAACTGACATGCTAAAAATAAGGCAAGAATAAATGCAAAATAAGCCAAATTGGATAGAAGTAACAAGCATAGATGACTGACATGCTAAAAATAAGGCAAGGATAAATGCAAAATAAGCCAAATTGGATAGAAGTAACAAGCATAGATGACTGACCAGCCAAAAATAAGGCAAGGATAAATGCAAAATAAGCCAAATTGGATAGTAGTAACAAGCATAAATGACTGACCAGCTAAAAATAAGGCAAGAATAAATGCAAAATAAGCCAAATTGGATAGAAGTAACAAGCATAGATGACTGACTGGCTAAAAATAAGGCAAGGATAAATGCAATAAGCCAAATTGGATAGAAGTAACAAGCATAAATGACTGACCAGCTAAAAATAATGCAAAAATAAATGCAAAATGAGATAAAATAGATAAAAATAATAAGCATAAATAACTTACAAGCTAAAAATAAGATAGGAATAAATGTATAATTAACTGACTTAGCTGAAAATAATAGGTATAAAAACCTACTTGCTAAAAGTAAGGCAAGGATATATGCAAAGTAAGCCAAATTAATTAGAGAGAACAAGTATAGATACTGTAACTCACTATCTAGAAATATAGCAAATATAAATATAAAGTGAGCCAAATGAGATAGAAATAATAAGTGTAAAAGACTTACATCCTAAAAGTCAGAAATAAATGTAAAATGAGCCATATAGATAGGGATGACAAGAATAGATAACTCACATCCTAAAAGTAAAGCAAGAATATATAAAAGTGAATTAAATTGGATAAGAGTAAAATATAGATAATTTACAGCCTATATATTGAGTAGAGTTGAATGCAAAATAAGTCAAATTAAATAGAGTAACAAGTATAGATAACTTACATTCTAAATATTAAGCAGAATTAGATTAAAGCCAAATTGGATGGAGTAATAAGTATAGATAACTTACATCCTAAATATTAAGTAGGATTAAATTAAAGCCAAATTGGATAGAAGTAACAAGCATGGATAACTCACTTGCTAAAGTAAGGTAGAATTAAATGCAAAGTAAGCTAAATTAAATAATAATAAAAACATGTATAGATCACTTACCTGCTAAAAATAAGGTAAAGATAAGTGTAATATGAGCTAAATTAGGTTAAATAACAAGAATGAATAACTACATTCTAAAAATTAGATAGAAATAAATGTAAAATAAGCCAAATTGGATAAAATAAATAAGCATAAATAACTCACATTCTAAAAGTGAGACAGAAATGAATCCAAAGTGAGCCAAATTAGATAAAACTAATAAGTATAGATGACTCACCCACTAAAAGTAAGATAGAGATAAATGCAAAGTGAGAAAAATCAAGTTATAGTAAAATGTCCAGCATAGATGCCAACTCACATACTAAAAACAAAAAAGAAAGAAAAAATAGGCCAAATTAGAAAGGATCAACTAAACAAATATATAGGTTAACACACATGCTAAAGTTATATAGAAATTATAAGTGCACAAAATTTATAATCAGATTAAGTAGGCTTACTGACCAAATTCCAAAATGGTAAGAATCTCAAAGCCATTCTAACAAGTTCTCTAAATTGATCCATATTGTCCCTTTTAACTACCATTTTAAGTCTTAAGAGAGTAGGAAGTGCTCTAGAAACATCAAATGGGTTATCCCTATAATTTCATAAAGTACACATACAAATACACATACAAAGTTTGTTCAAATGTTAGTTGGCATGCAAGTTTCATTGAATTTTGCTGAGCCATTGCAAAAATAGTGGCTAGAGTTTCATTTTCTATTGATGCATATGTCTTTTCAGTTAGTAGTTCACAACCTTTGCCTTTATCTGGAAGAGCCCCATTACTATGTATAAGAATACTAAAAAAAAGACTCACAATGTGTTTGTACAACAGCAGCAGGTAAATGCTCAGCATTATTCAAGGGATCAATTACATTCTTTTTGCATAGTTCAAGACATCCCTCTTTGTCACTGGTCTTCCTCCAAGTTCATCCTTCACTCTGTCAACCAATGCTTCATACTTGGTTAATACTGCAATCACTGGGACTGTCTTGGTTTAGTAATACTGACCAGAGTCCATGGAAACCTTACTTACCATTGCTGGTCACTTTCTTGAGAAATGCTAACTCGAACTCATCACTTGGCACTCTTGGAGTGTCCATAGGGATGCAAAACCTGCGAGAGCTTCATAATATTGCTGTAGGAGTTACCGATATGCTTACCAGACTGCATGAAGCTGATCTCCAATACGCGTTTGCTGAGCCCGATCGTTGATGAACTTCTGAATATACTCTACACGAAGCTTGCTCGGGTCATGTCCTCCTCCAGCTTCTGTACCACCAGAATCGGATTCTGCTCCAGCTTCTATCCCACGAGAATCGTGAAATACAAAGCGAGGGTTATTTGGGTACGTTATTTCGTAGTCGATCATACTCATCCCACGCTGGAATTTGGTTACTTGGAGAACATATGTACTGTATGCGCCAATCCACAAACCTCCAGGCCTCCCTTGACGAGTTCTGGCTTGTCCTATATTCAACTCGACTCTTAATGAAACATATACGAGAGAGGGAAGCTCATACCACCAAGTGTCCTTGCTGGTCGCGAATTTCTGGCATGGCCCCTTCCTCACTACCCGTCATTTTCTCGAGGATGGTAGTTTTTCCAGCATTCCGTCGACCTATGATCAGTACGCGAAACCGATTGCCGCACAATTTTCTGAGATCCTCGGGTGAGACGTCCATGTTGGAGAGCTATACGAAGCAGAGGAATCGAAGTAACGATGCGGGTAGCTGAGCAACGTGGGGGAGGTGTGGTGTGTCACTGAATAATTGAGTCGGAGAAAGATCAAGACGCTATCAGCAACCTTATCATCTCGGCCAAACGCCAATTATGGTTCTAGTGTGAGAGAACTCGTAACCCATACAGGCCTCAGTACCAGGTACACTATTTACACCCACCCGGCTGCATTGGCACTGCCCGACTTCCTTTTGGCTGTTGTGGGGGTAAACGTGTTACGTGTGCCAGCGGTCATCCTCCATACATGTATTGCTGAAACTCGGCTACATCCTCCCGCGCGTATCAGAAACGAAGGGGGAAATATGAAGAGGACTGTATCGATGGCTGTCTCGGCCTCTGCACCGTGTGCAACTAAACCACGCCGTGTCATCAAACAAGATCTCCGTTAGCTGTATTCAATGGCATGGTGAACTTGTTTTTTTTCGTAACATAGAAAGTACACTTTGATATTCGACTTCTTTGTGGACAACCCAACCGTTATGCTGGCCTATCTGTCAGCGGCACATACTGGAAGCGCGTGAAAAAAAAAAGGTAAAAAAAATCATGTTAGCATTCCGTGATGTCCGATGCCGGGCGGGAGGGAAAAATGCTAAAAGGGAAGGACGAACCACTACACCAAAGAGATCCCTCTGCGTGATCTGTCCCTGGGCATCCTTATCGACCTGCATCAACCTCTGCAAATACGTCCCAACGGGGATGATCATCCGTCCCGGACTCGCGAGTTGTTCCACAAGTGCAGGCGGTACAGTCCGTGCCGCCGCTCCAACATGAATGGCGTCATATGGGCCCTTCTCGGCGTACCCTACAATAACAAAACACCAGTTTAGATCACACCCATTTTCCGGTGCACATGGGATGGGGGGAAGTGGTAGAGAGGAAGAATGGAACGCACCGAGTCGTCCATCACCTGTGACGAGTACGATCCCCCCTTGCTCGTCAATCGCTTTGCCCAGTCCATCCGCACGTATATTCTTTTCGGCGAGTGCGGTGAGAGCGGGTATGTGCTCGATGCCGACTACGGCGCTCGTCCTACCGTCTCCTCCCTCTTGTTGTGCTTGTGCTTGTGCTTGTTGCGTGTCGCGGACAAGGTGGTAGAATACACTTGTGAGATAGCCAGAGCCAGCGCCGACGTCGAGTACGCGCGCACCGGCGCTACCGGCGGGACGGTCGCGCAGATAAGGGAGGAGGAGCTCGGCTGCGTGCGCGTGCTGTTTTGCGAGAGCTTAGAGAGGATGTTTTCTTGAGAGAGGGGGTATATTGTAAATAACGTGCCATGTGTGGTGCTGATATGGTCGCGTCGTGACCGATCGATCTGCACAGTGGTAAGTATAGTACAGTACAGTGGAATGTGTATGTATGTGACGGCAAACGCAACGCACTGTGGCGAATCTTCGTATGCATGACGCTTATCGACGACGTAATTCGCGCGGTCGACGGCTTTCATCGCCTGGAGAGAGAGCAGAACGAGTTAACCGGTTAGAGTCAGTTTAGGGAAAGCGCTCGGGTGGTTTGGGGGGCGGGGAAGTGTGCGCACGGCGGCGACGGTATCCGAGTTGATGAGCCTATTGCGCAATAGATTGGATACGAGTTCAGCATTGGTAGTGCCAGAGCAGGACCAGGCCATGATCAGTACAGTATCCGGTTTATGCCCTGAGCATATGAGCTAGCGGATTCATGACGTAACCACCGTAAACTAACCCCACACCGAACACCACACTGGCAAACGAACATGGCCATAGTATTTTCAAATGTATCTTACAAGCTGGTGTCGAATGACGTAGATGGTATTCAGCGGTGTTCTTTTCATTCAATTCCCAACAGCTAGAGCTCGTCGCTACGATGATGAGCCGCCAAACAGCGCCATATTAGTTTCTCCACCTTCCTCCCGTGCACGCGGTGCAGGCACAGGCTTATCTCTTGGCATTGCTCGGGCTCGCCTCCGGCCCACTTACAAGTAACTAACTATCGTCCCAGAGCTTACCTGCCTCAACATGTGCGTGTCTGGGAGATAGCTGGCTCCGCTGTCCGTGATATAAGAATGCAAGCGAGCGCGGATATCGTGGAGATACAAAGGGCACAAACCCATGCACGGCTCTCGCACCCGGACTTACGTGCTGCGGGTCAGGTGCGGACACGACGATGCGCCAAGCATCGTTGGTAACACTATATTAATTGTCAATGTGATAAATGCCAAGCACCTTTTCTGCAAAATCTTCAGTACGAGTACTGGAGATGGAAGGCATTAGAAAATTTACACCGATTTACAAAGCAAAGCAACCGCCGAAGCGCAGCAAAACAGAAGTTCCATTTTTACTGTACAGGAACCAACCAGTTCCACTGCGAGAACGCCAGGAAAGCTGGGGTGCTGAAGCAGGGGTAGCCCAGGCCTTTATAGGTCGTTAATGCGTTTGCATTCCTTGAAGCATTCTCCATATCTTTCTCTGAGAGGGCACCGAATGGGCATGCTGAAAAAAAAACTATCACGTAGAAGGTGGGTAACCTGCGGGCTGATCATGGAATGATGACTACGAGTTTTGTTCCGATCCGCTGCCACTTCAGCGCGGCGTCCTCGGCGCCAAGCGAGCACCGCCAAATACCTGCTTGAGAGAGTCTTATCGACACTGCCGCGCCCGGCCCAGAGATAGTCGCGAGCGGAAACCAGTTCCGTCGAATGTTGTGAAATTCGTGGCCCACTTGAGGATAAGGGATCTGCATCGAGGGGAATTGCCGGGAAGATAAAGGCACGACATGCGGGAGTCACCGATGAGCGTGTCAGGGATGAGAATGGGAAAGAGGATCTAGAAGAGAAGAGAAGCAGACCCAAGATGGTCATGGTCAAATTCTTGGCCTTTTGCTTTTGTCGTGGGCGCAGTTTCCCGGACACAGCCTTGGCGGTTGTATATCATATCACACGCTACTTGCTCCTGCCACACTCCCACCCCACTCCATGTCACCCTCAGCCCCGGAGGGCAATTCGCCAATATGGCCCCTCTTCCAAACCGTCCTTGGTGTAGGCACCCTCCAACCTCGTTCCCTGTTGTATCACTCACCGTGCTCATCTCCCAGTCCATTGTCCAAGTCACACTTGTCTGTATTTCTGGCTACATCCTCGCGAGACGAGGCATCCTTGACAAATTAACCCAGAAGGTCGTCACATTTATCTCCCACCTTATCCTCCTCACCGACTTATCTTGTTCACAGCAATTGAACGTCATAAACGTCAACTTCTTCACTCCTTGTCTGCTCTTCTCCAAAGTCGCGTTCTTTCTTTCCCCAGGTCCGCCACCGTCTTCATACACTTTTCCAATGACTCACTTTCTCTCTAGAAAAGTTGGGAGAGCTATGGATCATCCCCATCTTCTTCTTGCTTGTTACTGGCGTTTCATTAGGAGTAGCCTGGCTCCTCGCTAACCTTTTCCGACTGAAACCTTCACAAAGGTATCCTTGGTTCTTATCTCTCAGACCGACCCCTCACCCTTCTCACAGAAACTTTGCAATGGCTGCTGCCACATTCATGAACTCGAATTCCCTTCCAGTCGCCCTTCTGCAATCTCTCGCGGCTACCGTCCCAGGACTCAAATGGGGCAACGACGACACAAAGGATGCTATGATCGGTCGTGCTCTCACCTACTTGCTCCTGTGCAGTACCATAGGACAGTTTGTACGCACATCTCGTTCCTGCTTGTCATCCGGCGATACCATTGACGAGGGCATAGATTCGCTGGAGCTATGGCGTTCACCTGCTCTCCAAGTCTGATCCACTGGAGGAGGAAGAGAATACACCCGAGTCTCAGGATGAAACAGGTTCGACAGGCGAAGTCGGGGAGGACACAGAGCGGACACGGCGCCCATTGGAGACTTTCGGCGATAACTTTGATCAGTTGTTACCATCGCCGCCGACCTTGGGCAAGCCTGGTCCGATCCGCAGGCATTCGGATTCAGCACACATATTCTATTCCTTCCCCAGCACCCCCTTCTTTCCCAGCATCCGATTACCCCCCAACGATGAAGCCACTTCCGTGTTTGGATCCGATTCCGATTCGAACTCCGATGAGGAGGGGCTTCGCATACCGGTGTGGTCTCGTCCTGCCCCCACGTTCTTGCAGCGTGTGGGACGGACGGCACGATCCATCTGGAAAAAGGTTACGGGTTTCTTGACGCCACCGCTCTGGGCATCGCTCATATCGCTCGTCGTTGCGCTTTGCCAACCCTTACAACATTTACTTGAAGTACACTTGCATCCCGTTCAAGGTGCCATAACGCATGCAGGCAACTGTTCGATCCCCATCACCCTTGTTGTCCTCGGCGCATATTTCTATCGGCCTCCACAAAAACCTGATACATCCCCCTCAAGTGCTTGCGACAGGCGGAGGGCCTCATTCACGAGTAGTCTTCGCGAGATCTTCCGTCTCAAGGGTCGGGAGGGGGACAGGCGGCCGAGTTCCTCCCATCGCACGAAAAATGGTGAAGGGAAGACGGTCTTCGTGTCGATACTTGCCCGAATGGTTGTCGTCCCTCTCTTATTCCTCCCACTGATGGCCATCGGTGCGCTCCGAGACCGTCCGCCTGTATTTCAAGAGTAAGTCTTCATTCAAGCAATATCGCATACACCCTTGACCATGCCTTGGCAGTCCCATCTTCATTCTTAGCAACGTGCTTCTACTTGCATCCCCTCCCGCTTTGACTCTGGCCCAGGTATTCCCTTTGTGTTATTCTTAGTCATTCTTAGTTACTGAACTTGTCTTACAGATCACGCAAGCCGTATCTAGTGATGCCTTTGAGAAGCTTATAAGCCGGACTATTTTCTGGTCATATTGTGTTGTTGCGCCTCCGCTCATGGTTGCATACTCACTAATAGCTATGTTAATCATGAAGCTCTGAGTTTTCTTTTTACTATTTCTGTCGTACTCATATGGCTAACCGGTGTTGAATACATCACGATTAACGTAGATTTTTTGCGATTACGACTTCTTTCATAAGGTTAACACCATTGACCTGGGTTCTCTAGATTCGATCCTGGTTACACATTTGTTGGTATTCCTATCTTAAGCCCTCTTGACTAGCGCCCAGATTCGTATCTTCCAAATCTGTAGGATTCGTAGTCCGGCCGTCAGCAGTAGATTGAAATGAGATTTACGTTGATCAAACCAGACACATCGGGGGGACCAGGATCAGCAGAAGCAGGATCGCCAGGGATCGCCGTCTGAGTACTTAAAGCCAACGGGTTAGTAACACTTGCTCACACTGCGATTAAAAATGGTGGGTGACCACACCAGATCATGCTCTCGAATGTCGACGCTCTGCCCTCGCCGTTCGAAGAGGAACATGTTGTGGGGCGTATCCAAAATGTTCCGTTCTGGACTTGTCCATCTGATTGGCATGCAGTAGCACAGAATGAATAGCGCTGAGTAACTGCGACAATAACCCCCAGAAATCTGGGTGGGCGCGAAAGCCGTGCCGTCGGCTTTCGATGAGTGTTCAGACGAAGGGTTGTTGATCAACAAAGAAGTGGGTTAATGAGCTATAGCTATTTGAAGTTTGAGGCTCAAATATTGTAAAATTGCACAAGTGCAAGGTCCTGAGAAAACAACATAACCTCTGCTATGGTCGGACCAGGATACGTGCCTCAGAAATGGTGAGTTACAGTGAAAGGGATGACGCCCGCCCAGGTGAAACGCTGTAAAGCAGCAGCCTTAATCTGCATCCATGATGGGTGCAAGCGCACAAAACATCAAGGAGCGCCGGGAGCGGTCTTGGGGCTTTTTTGCTGACTTGTGGAGAGAAAAATACACATACGGCCCTGTTACACAAAAGACAGAAGAGACAGAAGTCGTACTCGCGATCCTGGGAAGACTGGACGATGGAGCCTACGACGAGATCATTGGATGTTTGTGGGGTGAGAAATAGAAGTGCCTCAGTTGACTGAGACACTGGTGAGGTGTTGTGGTGGCGGTGCTCGAGCTAGCGCTCAAGGTTTGGACTGACAAGCTTGAAGAAAAGTTTTTTTTTGGTCAAAAAAAAAAATTACATCGCGGCAGCGTTTACATTCACATTTGCTTCTACCACTGACTTATTGAAGATAGGTTGGCGCGAGAGTAAGGGCGTCGTCCCTGTAGATAAGACACAGGCAGTGAGGGCAGGAGGATGGAAGAAGGACTTGGCAATGCAGCGAGGGCGGGTGCAATGTAAGTTCACGGGTGCGAGGTACATTTGAGAAGTAAACGCTACAGATCGAAAGTTAAAGAATAATTGAGCAATCGGCTTTGGTGGTACAGGTGTGCGGGGTGAACATTTCTAACAAGTGCTGTTCGAAGCATTCTCGGATGCGTGGCTGAGTGACATCTTCGGGGGCCCGTGTTAGAACTTAGAAGTCGCCGTGCAATTCCAAATTACAGATTGGTACCTTCCTAAATGTGACCAACATGTCATGCCAATTGTTAATTGGTATGACATGTTGGTCACATTGGGAAGGTACCGAAACTGCAATTTGGAACTACTAGACCTTGGAAACGAGAAAGAGAGAAAAAGTGAGGTCTGATTATTTGATAATGCCTTGGAAGACGTACACATCGAAGAGACGATTTCGATGTTCTTCAAGTAGTGCAGGGTCGGAATGTTGATTCTGGGGCTGGGGACTTGAAAGTGTAGTGTCTATGACCGAAGGTGCCGAAGAGACCCGGTTGCACTCTGTTCGGGGAGCAATTGAAAGATGGCGGAGATTGTGGTGGTGGACAACTTGAAAGTTAGGACCGAACGTGGATGGAGATTTGCGCATTCCAGGCAGAACCTCCCTGAGGTGGATCGCCGCTGTTGGAAGGGGTACGCGTAGATATCGAGGGCCCTACATGGTTCTAAGTGCGGGGGGTATAGAACGACCGGTAGACTTGAAGTAGGGAAAGGGTGTTGAAATCATTGCACCAACCAGCGCATAATGACAAGACTTGAGGGGGGACAAAGGGAATGGCGTGACGTAAACGCTCAATGAACGAACAAAAGAGCTGCGTAGAATTTTGGTCAGTGTTACCGTGCTACTGTGCATCGAGCGCGCAGTGGTACGACCTGTCTAGCTGTCTAGTTGTTGACCAAAGTGGACGCTCATGGATCCGGTTATTCGCAGGAAGAAATGATCGACACTACTAGGAACAAAGGGATCAGGTTACCAATATCGGCACAAAAAGGTCATTGATAAGGCCAATCAAGGTCCCTCGACTTTCACGCAGGCAAGAATGAGATTGCCAGAGCCATTGGTGGCAGTAGCATTTGCACGCACTTCGATGAATCGGAAAAATGTCCAGTGGGTATCATATTTATCTGAGATTAAGGCAGCTCAGTAACATACAGTAGATGGGGAGATCCTCTAGCGAATCTGGTGTTAGAATAGGGCCATGACGCGGGAGCCCAGCGATCCACATGCGAGTGGATCGACATACAGCACATATTACAAGGCTACAGACATATGACAGTCTGAAACCCACCACAGCGTTATAGTATCTGCGGCATGCTTGCAGGACTCTCGCCATCCCAACTCACATCCCTCCCGGTCATGCAGTCCGACTCGACACAGGAGATTCAATGCGAGGGATTACAATGAGGGCGGTAGTGAGTGACGAAATGGCCAGCACTACAGCGCAGGTTGTAAGCACTGCTTCGCGGGCAGACGACACTCCCGTCAACAGCGACACGACAACGAACATGTTCAGCGGTACGCGAAATAAAGCAGAAAGCTGTATACCGTGCTCTCAGCACCTGTCCATATGCTCCAAAAGGCAAAGGACTCACCGTAGCGCGGTGTTCATTCGAAATCAATGACCCACGGAGCATGCCCTGCACCGGGTAGTACATCCCAACACATGCTTCGAATAGACAAAAGGCCCAGAACTTGAGATGTTCGCCTTCTTCGCCTTTCCCCTTCCCAACCCTAACACAAGCGGCAAAGGTAACTGCGGATGCAGCACAAACAAGAGAGGATAGCTGTGCATGGAGCACCAACGATGAATCCCCTTGTGAAGATAGTGACGTTGACCCGACGGACGCCGAACGCGCATGTTTTTGCAGACCAGATGAGGTTGATGGCGGGTACCAATGTGCAGTGATGTATGTATAGAGCAGGGATCCGAGCATCATGGAGACCATGAATGCCGAAAAAATGTAGCCCAACGGAAGGGAAGATGGGCTGAGAGACGATTCTTGCAGTGTTGGGACCCAGATGAAGACAAAAAGATACATGGAACCTTCAAAGATCGTCTGCGTCAGGCCGAGGACGAGAAGGATGGGGTCTACATTGAGATTAAGCCCGTATACATGAAGGGATGAACCAGGTATACGCACCAGAAGCCACAATCCTCCACGCCGCCCCAAGTCGTCGGATTTGGAAAACGTCCGTAGAGAGCTGCGCGGTGCCTGCACCCCCACCCCCGCCGTAGTTTTCGGACCAACTACCGGAGATTACAACCCATGCCAGGAGAAGCAGGCACCCACTCGCGACGAATGGTGAACGGAACCCCCCGTTATTCAATTCCACCAATTGGTTCGAGACGATCTGCATCAAAATTCTCAGTCTATAACAACATTTGGAGGATTTGCAACATACTCCAGCAGTCGTGGCAACAAAACCATTGACTAGAGTCGCGCGGCCCATGATATTGCTCAAGTCTTCGCTGGGCAGCGCAGCATTTGAACTTGAGGAAACGAGCCAACTCTCGAATCCAGAAAATAATATGGACGTCGATATTCCGCCGAAAACGCGGCCCAGGAGCAGTAGAGGGAAGAATGGGAAAAGAAGAAGGCCACACGTTGTGGCGTAAAGAACGCAAAATAAAAGGCAAATACGCTTGCGCCCGCTGCATCATCAAAAGTAAGTACAAAGTTACCCTACGTCAGGCTGAGTACGTACTATGTGTCCGCCCAGACACCGACGAGTGGAGCAAAGATGGCAGCACTAATGAAGCCCGTCACGAAAAGGACAGCAACTAGTCGTTCGGGAAAGTCATATTGTTCGCGATAGAGGGAATAAACGTATGGGCCTTGAAGCCAATCGGCGCCTATTGGAGTGGGATTAATCCATGGAGCAGATTATAGCCCAAGTGGACTGACCCATTACGATAGCATAAACCAAAAGGTACTTGCGCATTAAAGTCTTGAGCGCTCCAGCACGGGTAGCATTACTCGTCAAAACTGTGGCGCCATTTGTCTGCAGAACTGGATGGCCATCTTCTATGCTTTCTTCTATTTTAGGACCTTTAAAATGGTCGGGTGATGATTTTTTGGACTTGAGGTAACGCTCGAAAGCAATGAGGGCGGTGCAGACCACGGTGAGAAATATGAGTTGGTATTTGTAGAAGGCTTGATCCATGGCGTAAAGTCTAAACGGAATTGAAAGATATCTTTAGAAAGAGTGGGTGGTTGGGACTGCAGATATTGTGACCCGGAGAGAAATAAGTGGTTGTGGACGGGTTTCCAGGCTGATGGCAGCAACGGGCTGATGTCAAAGCTGAGCTGGGCGTTTACCGAGGACGCTAGCGACTAAAACGGTGCTGGCTTGCGTATCTCAGCTTGCATTCTCTGACATGGCCACTCAAGATTCCGCTACCAGCCCGAAAATTCCCCTTTACACTACGACGCCCGTAGATCAAATCCCGGACGTAAGTCTTACATTAGTGTATATATCCCTCCGTCCCTCATACAGTATCTATTCGCAGATTCGAGCCGGTCTAAAGAATGCGTTCAGGACAGGCAGAACCAAGTCTATCCAGTTCCGCAAGCAACAGCTTCTTTCGCTCGTGTATCTCATCAAGGATAACCTGGCTCATTTCCACCGAGCTTTGGCTTCTGACCTAGGGAGGTCTGAGATGGAATCCATCGTGTAAGCACTTATTCCTAGCCCAAGTCTTTCTGTCCCTCAGTACCACGTGTTATCCATCTAGTATCGAAATCAATAACACAATCTCGGAAGCTTTGAATGCTTATCAAAATGTCGCAAAGTGGAGCAAACCGGAGAGCGCTCCCTGGTCTTTCAACTTCTTTGCTATGAAACCAACTATTCGCAAGGAACCCAAGGGTGTGGTCCTGATAATCAGTCCATTCAATTACCCCGTGTGGCTATTACTCTCTCCTTTGGTACGAAGTTATCGAGTATCGGACGGGCTGACATCCAACGCGTCTCGATACAGGCAGGGGCCATCGCAGCGGGCAACGCCTGCGCGCTCAAACCCTCTGAGATGACGCCCGCTTTCTCCGCCGTGCTTGCAGACCTTTTGCCTAAATACCTCGATCCCGAGTTATATAGGGTTATAAATGGCGCCGTTCCGGAAACTACAAAGGTAAGCTACCGGCATCTAACGGGGTGTAAAGAAACCAATTGCTATGGTTGTAGGTCTTAGGGCTTCAGTGGGATCATAGTTCGTAACAAGCTTCCTTCCATCTTCGAATCTACGCTAAACTTTTACGAAAGTTTTATACACAGGAAGCTCTCGTGTCGGATCTATCGTGCTTACTGCCGCTGCCAAAACACTGAGCCCAGTTTCAACTGAGGTTAGTGTGGGATCCGCGGACTCGAGTGACCTAGTGACGTTGCCTGCAGCTCGGTGGCAAAAGCCCCGTTGTCATAGACCCTAATTGTGACCTGAAACTGACGGCCCGGAGACTGATTTGGGGGAAAGTTGCAAACGCTGGACAAGTACATGGTCTCATTATATCCCTACCAATGGGTACTTACATAGCATTAGACCTGTGTCGCCCCGGATTATGCACTGGTGCCAAAGAAAATCGTGGATCCGTTGGTCCAAGAATGCAAACAAGTGTAGGCGTTCCTCCTGTCTCAGTTATGTTTGTCATACTTCCCTTTTGTCAGATTGAAGGAATTCTATCCCGAAGGTGCCGAGTTATCTGATTCGTATTCTCGAATTGTTTCTCCGTCACATTTTTCTCGTATCAAGTCGTTGCTTGATTGCACGGAGGGGACCATCGTGTATGGCGGCTCGACAAATGCAGAAAGCAAGTTCATTGAACCCACAATTGTCACTGGTATCAAGGACCATGACTCACTGATGGGAGAGTAAGTGTTTCATCTCTAAGTACCTGACGGGGGACAGAGGTTGACCGCATTTTCCAAAGAGAAATATTTGGACCAATCCTACCAGTCATTGGGGTAGAAAATGAAGATGAAGCAATTGAGTTTATAAACGCCCGGTTCGTCTGCTACCTAGGGTCATCTGATGGGCGCACTTAATGAAACCTTAGTGATCACCCGCTCGCATTATATGTGTTCTCCTCAAACTCTTCATTTAAGGAGAAAGGTGTGCCGGACTTCCGCCGAGCTGCCGCATAATTGTATTGACGGATTGACCCGCAGTTGCTGAGAATACCCAAAGTGGGGCCGTGGTCATGAATGACACCCTCATTCATACTATTGGTTCGTCGGAATGATGCTCTCGACCTCTTCTAGTTAAATTAAATCCATGGTCCGATCCTCTCACAGTCGACGGTCTGCCGTTTGGAGGCACTGGCCCTAGTGGATGTGGGTTTGTCACCAAGATCCTCGCGACCGATTGCTTATACGTTCCCCAGCTGGTTATCATACAGGGAAATTCTCATTTGACATGTTCACGCACCTTCGCTCGACGCTTGACAACCCCGGCTTGTTCGTTACTTTTCTCGTTGGCAACCGGACGCAACCTAATCCTCTTTTTTTTAAAGCACGGAACGTTTCCTGTGGTCACGGTACCCGCCATACGACGTGAGCTAATACATGACGAATGGGGATAGACTGATTTACTCATACCCACTAATAACCAGGAGAAGAAGAGGAAAGCATTTGCTATGCTCTCCTCCCCAACAGTACCTGCACGCACGGCCGCCGGTGGACATGCGGGCCCCGGGAGGTGGGGACCCTTGCTTGTAGTCACGTTGTCACTTGCTCTGCTGATTGGGCGATCGCGTCTGGATAGGCCCTGAAAGACCTCCCCCGCGTCGGGAAAACCAATGCCCGTTGCCTCGTTAGGGACATGCCTGTGTATATTCTACTCCCTACGTTAACGGTCCATGTAGCGTATATGCATAAATTTGATATTACCTGAATTTGTGCGTTTTATCGTGACGTCTCTGTCCACCCACCATACCGCATAATTCATGAAGCGTCCTGCTATTTAGTGGCCTATTTAGTGGCCTAATTATGTGACATACGGTATCGATCTAATACAGTCGACCCTGCGGGTTTGATGGTCCTGGTCCATATATACCGTAATTATGTAACGCATGACGAAACCAATGTTTTACTTATATGTTTTACTTATACTGTAGGCAATCAAACCAATAGTATTTACACCGACTCATCCAAGTCGTTGTACATGTGGGTCCAAAAGCATGATGCATTGCAGATAGTGTACATGAGCCCTAGCTAAAGGGTAAAGGTTTCAATGGGTATCTCGAAGGCTGAACATCAAACCGGCGACGTCTGTTTTTACACTTACAGGTGCGGAACAGTACAGTACAAGAAAGGAAGCATCAAGGAAGCCATACTACTCATCAAGAAATGTCAGTTACCTGATGGACGATAATCCCCTTCAGATCAGAGTTCTTCCCATATTCCGGCATCTTGCTGTCATCGACCCTACATGTTCTAGCCCCGGTCACCAATTCGATGCCACCACTTTCGAGGTCGGCTTCGCTCGCAATGACAGCACTCGAGGTCGTGGTGTGTGCAAGCGTGAAGCTGACCGTGCGAGTACATGTGGATTGCGGGTCATGACCGGTACATGAACCGAACTTTAATCCCGTGTCGATTGTCGGCCCCTGAGCCACACGGTCCTGGGCCAAATTCAGCGATACGAGCACGATTATCAGTGTCGGATATATCCCCTGCCGTGTGCCCCGGTCAGTAAACAACCGTCCGAGATTAGCGGGTTCCTAATAAAAGTGGGCCTGAAAGCCCTATGGGAAATGGGCTCACCGTTAGTTGACCGATAATGCTGAGGAAGATATGCTGGGCCTTGGACCCGGTGAGGATGAGGCAGAGCAGAATCAGCCACGTTAGGCAGTACATTCCACCCGATTCGATGAGGATCTTTAGTAAACGACGGTAACGTGCCCCGCCTTGGCCGATGAGAGAGCTGAGACCGTCGAGACGCTCCGCTCTTCTCATGGTTATATGGAGCACCCTGGTACATATCCATCAGGAAGGTCCGCAATAGATCGAACATAAAAAGGAGGGCGTACAATATGCGAGACAGCACAAGGGAGGTGGCTGCGACGTTTGTCGCGAGTGTAAGACAGGGCAGTGCAATCATGGTCTTGTGGAATAAGTTTGCATACTCCGGCTCATGGGACGCCCGAGATTGTGCAAAGGCCCCGCAAAAGGACGAAACTAAGTGAGAGTTAGCGGAGAACCTGTAGAGAGAAAATCGGTTCTGATCCATACAGCCAACACCTGCGAGAAGGACGACTGGGACAGTCACTACGGAGAGCCGGCGCCCCCATACAACATAGGCCCTCCAAATGACAATGGAATCACCTAGGATGGACTAAGGAAATCTTCTTTTAGTTTGTATGCTAGAAAAGCACGTATGACACACATTAATTCCCTGAAGAATAATTTGCGTGGTCGTCACAGGTCCGAAAAAATCAATAACGGTCTTGGGGTATTTTTGTGGATGGAGTAGTCCATCCGAGAAGAGATATGTCTCCAATGAAAAGATCGTGGTCGAGATGCCAAACATGACGACTGTCAATATCATCATCATGACGGTTGTGACGGTCTTCTCTCTCCGGCAGCTATGGCAAAAGTGGGTGAGCTGGTGTGCTCCAACCTGGGCAATGTAGAAAGTAACGCACAGCAAGTAGAAAGCCGTGCACGCCAGAACAACATACGCGCCTAGTACGTAAACGGGCTGTGAACACTTGAAATTCAGCACGAAGCCCGAACTCACCGAAAAATGCTGCACCAGCAACAACACCTGCGAAATACACGGATGCGAGGGAAGACATCACAGACTGGTTGATGGACTTCTCGCCCCTCTCGATGGGAATTATATACGCCGTCGCACGCCAGCCACATGAGTGTGGCCAGAGCGCTGACCCTGGGGTTCGATGGAACAGATTCGTTTCTTGCTTCTGTCGTCCCTCAGGTTGGTTCGCCCTGTCAAACTGTGGGAACTACTGTGGGGGATTTTTCTATTTTTAATTTTGCAAATCCGACCCTTTCAGATTTCGGTCACGATAAAATCGTCGCATACACCCCTTGGCACCTGGCTTAGTCATGATGATGAGCGCTCACTGTTCGTATCAACCTCTGCGGGGCATAAGGCTGATTCTGGAAACTGATATTGCCATGAGAAGCAGTCAGACAATCATTCCGGAAGCCTAAGCTGATCGGGCGAAGCCCCAGAAGCACAGGCTTAGCCAATATGACGCCCGAGAGACTGCGTAGGTCAGGCCACGTCGACGAAGAAGTACTGTACCTATAGTTGAGAACGGGGTACGGTTCCGAAGCAGTGGATGGTGTGAAATTGTGACGTCTGGTAGATGTTTCCAAACGTTTTGATGGTTTCATTTCCAAACAAAGAAGTACGGTATCATGAGGGACCAGAAGCCACGAATGGCCGCAGTGACAACGCACAACGTAGCGTCTGGACGAGCACAAGGTAGAGTCGGATGCAATGTACTTGGAACATGTGTTGCGTTGGACTGTGAGAATTTTGTGTACAATGTCCAGACACTTGAAAATTGGGTTGCTCCCCGGATCTTGAGCTTGAGTATGATGGACTGGTGGGACAGTAGAAACACTGAAGCCTCAAGGAAGTGGCACCCTGAACTTGGCTGTTTCACCGACCAATGACGAAACGTGTACCTGTCTGTCCTGCCAGTGGCCCGGGGTGAGAACTATAAAGCACATTAGTCTGGGAATAACGATGAACGTGAAAGTTTAGGTGCAAGCTAAACACTGACCTATGTAAAGTGCCTGGTTACCGGGACTCGAAGAGGGGATTTTCGGCACATTTTGACGCCCAGGTAACAAAGCCCAAGTAATATGCTGTTTCACCAAACGTTCGAGACCAGACTGACGCACGAGCCACGAATGCAGTGCGGGCGACCCTGAGAGGAAACCTACGACGATCTGGACTGTCTCTACATACGACTTGGTAATAGTATGGGGTGATTTGAATGGTTTGACGTTTATGTGCCAGCGAGTGTTTTGCCAACCCCCCAACTCCACCACGATGATGCATGGTGCCGCGCAGCCTACGGCCGGTGCAGGCGTGGTGGTTAGCACCACACAACTAGGCCGTCTTCGGAGCGTCTCCGTCTCATCGGCGGTGACTCGTATATCCTACCTTCGCGCTCGTTGACAGCACAGTACCGGCACAAACACCGGTTATTGTACTCATTCACGGGGCGCTTCTCACATTCGCACGCATTACACACTGGCATCAGCTTGCCTAATAGCCCCGACGACATTGACTCTCCGAACTGCGCAGACACCGCCCGCTGCCCGTTTCATGGTGCCGCCATATAGAGGTCACTCAGCCGTGGATTCCGTAAGCCCAGCATTGACACCAACTCCTGCTCCCGTACGCTCTTCTCGGCTCTCTGATGTGCTCCTGTCTACTCACCACGGTCCTAGACTAAATCTGGCTTTATACCTAGAGGACTTGGTAACGCTTATCGTCGGATTGGAGCAAAACTTAAGCACACACATCCCATGGACGTGACACAACAACTGGCGGTATTGTCCCGCAATCCACATACGGAAGGATGCGCTCTTGGAAACCATCATACCCATACCCCACACGAGTCTCCTGTGTCTACACATTCCGGGGGCTCTCCCGGGATCAGTCAAGGGAAAGCAAGCATGGATATTGAACGCAACACCCGACCCTTTCCGGATAAATTTACGCAATCGGCTTCGCGTCAACACTTCCTGACGGCTCCGAGCCGATTACCATCGCATTTCACCATGGCCCAATGGCCCCAGCCTGTATCGTCAACTTCTACGGGCAGCTTTGATTCGCATACATCCATCCATAGCTTACAAACGAGCGCGCCAAGCAGCAGCGAACCTGCTGACATTCTCTCTAGCTCATCCTGTGCGGCAGCAATTGCCGCTGGCGCTACAGCAGCTGACTCAACTCTGCAAGTGACTCAACCACGTGCTGCATCATACCTCTCACCTTTCTCGCTCCCTCCCAATCATTTCTCTTATTCTCGCCAGAGAACCCATATCACACCCCAACAAGGTACGTCAACCGTAGAAGTTTTGGACACGGGTTCCTTGAATGTCTTGTCGGACGGACTTGACGCTCCTCTTCCTCCTATTGAACGAGCCTCAAAACACCCAGCTGCTTTGACACCCGGATTCCCCTCTTTCCGTGTGAATACCAATCCCTCTGCACCCAACCCCTTCCCTACCAAGTTCTCTATCGAAGGCGTGTCTGCACGCCTGTCCCCGGCCATAATCACGCGACAGCCACAACACCCCATACTGTCACTTCCTCCTATATCCCCCACATCATCCCCAGTAATTGAATCTAGCCGTCTGCGTTCACGGTCATTGCGAAGCGTGCCTGCCTTGCCTATGCAGGGATCGGACAACCGAGAGCCTGCGGAACACGACAATGCGGATTTGGATGATCTCGACGAAGAAGACGAGGGCGTGGCTGACAGGGACGAAGACGCGGAGGAAGAAACCCCGGATGCCGAACTCCCAGACACGGCTAGCGAAGATGGTGGGAGCATATCTGGCCAACACTCGTCTGAAGTGCCCCGGCCAGGTAACATCCCAACGATTGAGGTTTCTCCACTGGACATGTCATTCCTAGGCGCCAATAAACGCGGCACTGTTCGACAAGACGACAAGACACCAAAAGGCGACCAGGGGGACTACTTTAACCTGAGACGTGTAGAGCCAGCGAGCGACATACAATTGACCAACACCCGGCAGTTACCGACCGACCGGCCGTTTGCGTGGACTTCTCCGATGCTCCCTGCCTCAACTCCTCCTACCTTTAGCGTTTTGACCGCAGCAGCATGGGGAACTTCAGCGCCGTGGGCTTTACACACGCCGACAACTCCCGTCCGCTCCGGCATGTATCACCAAGCCTCGCGTAGCATGAGTGACATGACCGACATTCTAAGACAGCACCACACACCGGAGATAGTCCCTAAGACACCCAAAAGCCCTTTACGCAGCCCCGTTGTCGAAGGCGATCCTGCAGTTCTAGACACGGAGGAGCCGGACAGCCAATTAGGGCCGTCCCTCCGCCGGCGGCTATCGATGCCAACTTTCGGACCTTCTACTAGGCCACCACCATACCCGCAGTTCCGATTCGGTGAACACAGTCCAGAGATCCAGCCCCGCGATGAGGAAGGCTGTGAGCATCTCCCGCATTACACGAATGATATCTACTTGCGCGCGATTATGCCGCGCAAGATGGAATTTTCTGCGCCAGGCGTGCAAGCGCGCGACCGGAAGTGGCGGCGCACGCTTTGCATTCTAGAAGGGACAGCGTTCCGCGTGTACAGGTGTCCAGCTACGGCTACTGGGAAGGGTCTCATTGGGAACTTGTGGGAAAAGACTGTTGGTGTGGGTGACATTTC
This sequence comes from Russula lepida, assembly GCA_003316425.1. Classification (NCBI taxonomy): domain Eukaryota; kingdom Fungi; phylum Basidiomycota; class Agaricomycetes; order Russulales; family Russulaceae; genus Russula; species Russula lepida. The sequence continues at coordinate 102,356 of QFEZ01000410.1, read as the reverse complement.
CACTCCAGCCGCTCAAGAGAGCTCTAGTTTGGCAAAGGTGAGGGAGAGAGAACGCGAGCGCGAGCGCGACGCAAGACAGAGGAAGTTAGATGGCGTGGAAAACACGTCGACGCAGCCTCCCACGTCACCTACGTCATCACTCGCCAGTGGGCCGTCACAGCCATCAAACGACTCGGAGACCCATTCATCCCCCTCGTTCACACGCTCGCAGCGAATTCACCAACACTTCCGCAGGAAAACCCGCGCGGCGAGTGACGGTCCGTCCACGTTGCACCCTGAGTTTCAAGCGCGCCACTCCTTCTCCGAAATGCATCAAAACACGCTGAACTCAAGCTCGAACCGGGGCGCACCCCGCCCGATGTCTGTGAGCTCTACAACCTCGAGAACACCCTCTGACCTGGCCACACCCGTGCTCGACTCATCGCGCACACGCCGCTCGCCACGTATCAAGCGGCGGCATCTATGGATCGACGACCCCGAAGTCCCGCACCCTCAGGAGGAGGATCTGCTGCACTCGTATGCGCTGCACAATGCGGAGAGCGGGTTGGGGACTGACTACGTGAAGCGACGAAACGTGATCCGCATACGTATGGAGGGACAGCAGTTTCTGCTACAAGCCCGCGACGTTGCCAGCGTCGTCGATTGGGTCGAGGTATGTCCCGTCGCTCCGCTGGCCGGGGATATCTGAAGCAATATTTGACTTTGCTGATAAATCGTCTGTCTTTGTGTGGCATGGCATCATTCGTACTGTGCTGCATGCAGGGTTTCCAGGCTGCTGCGAATATCGCACAAGATTTAGATGAACGGTCCATGCCGAAAGGCCCCCTGTTTCCACGGTGGGTCCCCTGTTATCTGCTTTACTCGTCCGTTCATTGGTTTATAACCTCGTTCAGACGTCGGCGGCGCCGCGTGCGTGCTCAAACAACCTCGTATTCATAACGCACAGACTGCTGCATGGTTTACGGCTTCACGCCCCTTCCTTCCTTCACATATTATTCCTGATCTCACGACCCACAACATTACGACGACGAAGATACGTAGAACTGTTGTAATTGCCACATGGAGCGCCCCCGGCTACGTGGACAATCCATCCATTTCCTCCCATTCAGTTGCTGTTCCGATTATGGATTGCACAGATATTGGTGGGCGAGCTTTGTATATTTAGTCGCTGATGCTCTATCACTGTACTCTACCAACATCACCATCACTTCTTGTACGCCATGCTCACATAAACTCATTTTGATGAGCACATTACTTGTCACTATGTGTTGTCACAGTGTTCTCTTGCCACGAGTTGTTATACACAATACTATCGTATTTTGGCATGTGGGTCACTTACTGTATTTAGTTGTAATTAGAGTGCTGCAACTCGACGATCCCAGCCGAAGCTAGTCATGTGCACAACCAAGTTGGCTGGGTCGGTCACATTAGTGACCGTGACTGGGGTTACGACGTAACCAGAAGCCAACCAGTTATCCAGCCCATACCCACTACTCCCTCCGGCAGACATGCGATGTCAATCTCAAAACTGTCAGCTTGAGCTGAGGCAACATAAGCCGCGGTCGCTCTGGTCAAATCCGGGGCAAGCAATAAAATGCACACTTGCGGCTGGCCAGGCCGCGGCAACACTTAACTGTAACCACACATCTTCCTTAATATTACCGTGACTCGTCTCTTGTTTACATGTTCTCGACACGCCCGCCAGCACTTCAAAATCGCTGCTTCGAACTCTTGCCTAGGACTTGGACCCAGCTGGATCCTATGTACCAACTATGAGCCCTTGAAAAGGACGTATGGGGCAACTTCGTCAGCTCACCCGTTTAGTATATGGTAGTCCGTCGCCTCAGTCACGTTGCGGCACAGGTTGCACCTTTGCATCACTCTCCGCGCGAAGCGCCTCTTCGCCTGGAGATAGTGTGCCATGCTGCGAGCGATCACCGGCCGGATCACGATTGGGCGTATCGGGCGGTGCAGTGCGCGGTTCGAGAGTCTGATGCGCAGTAGCAAAGCCAGTGCCAGAGCGAGTGCCAGGACGGCCAGAGAGAGAACCGCGTGGGTTCTCTACAGTTTGTCTCATCCGGTATTCCCCTACACAAACAAAAAGAAAAAGAGCCGTCCGGTCGGTCATTAGTCGAATACAATGCCGTTAAGACCAGAAAAGGAGTAGTGAAGGAGTAGTGATTTGTGGTGGCGAATACTCAACAGCTTGGAAGTGCCCCCTTTTCGCCAGGCTCACGGCTCGCTTTGCGAGCTTGTTTTGTGCTCATGTAGAACCATGTCCCTGCGAAGATTCCGCCAATGATGGTTGCACCACCTAGGAGGATCTGTGGCACATGATGTATGAGCTCGGCAACGCTTCGGCGTAGAGGATGACCGAGGTACCCAGGCAGGCCGATATGGTAAACGTGGGATTGTAGGGTTTGTAGGACTATTAGTATGAATTGTAGGCATGGCGATGGAACTCGAAACGTTCGAACAACTGAAAACCTGCTTTCCGGGTTCCACGGGTTCCAGACACAGGGGTCGAAATGACGTCAGGATGGTTATCACTCGTTTGTTTGTTCTGATATCGTCATGCTCTTGTTTTTTTATCAGGAAGAAAGAACGAAATGGAAATGGAAGGTTTTAAGCCGAAATGGAGAGGGAAAGAGGCATGAAATAGACTATGGATTCCCAGGAAGATGTATTCTTGCCGATCCCGGGAATCAGGTCGCGTCGTCCTTCGAGCTAGAGTATTCGGAACTAGCGACGGGATTCGGGCTAACAAGATGCTCATTCTCTCTAGGTGCCTGTGGAGTTCGCACCTCATCTCGGGCAATCCTTTCCCTCCCTTGCAGTGAGCGAGTTCGGCGCCATGAGCAGAAGTTCTACGACGATCACACCATCACTCACAATCCAACTTGGCACTCGGTCTCTCTCCAGTGACATCCTGCTGCCGTCGTCGTTCATTGATGCTCTGTTTTGCGAAATAGAAGCTCACACCAGCGACGGTAATCAGGCTGACCCAGCCGAGCACCTGGAAAAAAGGTTCGGTAAGCGACATTTTTCTTGGGGTAAAACTCCTTACCATACTCTTGGGATTATTCATGGCGGAGAGATCAGACAGGAAGATAAAAGCTGGTATATCACACCGGGAATGTAATGTGTCTGCGAAGCAGGTCGACGCGTGGACGACTCGGAGACCAGATGTCTGAGCCACGATCACGTGCGGCCAATGTCTTGGAGGTCATCCGTAATTTCTGTGATCCAGCTTGTCATGAACTTGTGATTTCATCACGCCACCCCTCATAACATCTGGATTCTGAGGGTCCCACCCAAGGAAAATTTAGTGCGTCCATCTGATGTGGCGTGAAATTGAAATTTCCAGGGAAATTTGACGACGTTCTAATTACCCGTCGCGCACGCAAACTTGTCGCTTGCAGTTGCACCGTGGAAAACCCTCGTTTCTCTGGCTACTGTTCACTCTCTGGGTTGCTCGGATATCTCAGCAACAGCCGCCTTCAATATAAATGCTTCGTCGCTTTAGAAAGCCGACCAGATACGTGCTGTGTTGTATGTCTCCCTTCCAATGTTCACATATTTTTCAATCACATGCCCGGCTCCATTTCATGCCCGACTCCTGGTCCTCGGCTTCGTTATGCTGAAACTCGTTCCCAATTGTTCTTCCTAATCCGTATGCCCGGAGGTGTTGTTTCCGACTTGGCACACGTCCGGAGCGGTGCCGACGCCGATCATTATGGCCGCCAAAGTCAAGACATTTTTTTAAAAAAACACTCGCCCACGCTCGTCAACATTTCAAACCGTGTTGACGTCCTCTCAGGCCTAGCACATCTATACGCGCCGATGGAGATCACTCGAATCTAGTAGACTTTTGTTAAAGAAACCCCAGTAGACTTTTGCACCGGACTTACTCGCAAAACATTAATTGCCTAGCGACGGATCTCAACATTTCCTTACATCTCTGGCTTTTGTTACGTTTTTTTGTGAGTTTTCCAACGTTACGACATTTCAGTTCTCACGTAAGCCTGTGAACCCTTACTACACTGCCCTGGTCGTCGTCGATACACCGACACGAATAAAGCGACAATAATTGCGATTTACGCACGCTTGTCATCTTCCGGTTCAGTACATTCCGCCTCCCGGAAACAAATTGCCTTGCACTTGCCTGACAGCGTGTCTCCTGCACTCTATGCACTCCCACGCTTCGAGCGCCGCACAGGTTCCCTACATTCCCTGTTGCCCATACGAGTCTTGACACGGGGCCCTTCGGCCCCAGCAGATCTATTTTTAGTTTTTGTGGGTACAGTATCTGATTGGTTTTCATTGCCCTCATTCTAGATCTTTCTCAGGTTTGCGGGGGCAGCTATATCTGGCGTTGCTCTAACTATTGGCTATGTCGTCTTTGCCACACATTTTGCATATGTACCACCGTGTGGTTATTGCCGCTTGCGGCATCTCGAAGCCCACCAGCCTACAGTTCGGTTCAGCTGAAGCATGTTAGATCGGTCCCAATTAATATGTGAAAGAACCAATGATCGTGACAATCCTTCCCATGAAGAAGGGGGTGCGCCGCTGTGGCGCGGTACGGCATGCCACTCCATAACTTTTTGACAGTTCAGCGCCTGAAATATCGAAGAAAAACGTAACCCGTTTCTTCTCCCCAGGCCAATACGGTTAAAGGTATCATCTATCTTATCAACGCCACTAATGCAACAATAGAAAAACCCCACGTTTCGACCCCCATGACCCCACTCTGGAGGGATGACCATCTAATCTATCCTGCATCACATCGAGGCGCGGGACATGCTTCTCCCGAATGCTCCAAATGCGTAGCGAAGCGCAAACAGGACCCTTGATTTATACTGTAGCGCCAATGAGAGACCTGGGCGTGTTACGTCCATGTGATGCACAGATACTTCGATGTATCCGAACCCGTCATTGGCGTGCCTATATCTCGCTATCACTCACTCACTCACTCGAGTACACACCTCCATTGATCGTGCATCCCCATCCCCTCTGTATAACCGGGTGTTCGGCGCTGTACATGTAGGGAGGTTCCGAATATAACCCCCCCCCAAGGCGAGTAAGAAAACATTTAAGTTACTAACTCGTCATACAGCCTCATCACGTGTGACCGTTCCCTCCACTAGTGAAGTCAGTGGCGTCCCGTTCTGACGTCGATGAGCGAGGGAGGGGAGGGGGAGGGCCAGGCAGGCGAAAAGATGATAACTTCATCAAGTTCGGGGCCTGGGAGAGTGAAGTGGCTGCCGTCTGCGGCCTGCGGTTTCTGAAAGATGCGTAAACTATAATATTCGCACCCGTCTTATCGTGGGTAGCGATTGCGTGTGTTTCGTTGAGCATGAGCACGAGCATGAGGTGGTGTTAGGGGGTAGTATTATATGGACCCACCCCCGGATCGCGCGGTGCCAGAGTGCTTGTTTCCCTTTCAAGTTGTGGGGTATCAGTCGCGTCCCTCTTTTTTGCTTGGCTCGATCTAGATTTCCCACACCCATTACTCCGAACGGGATGGTTGCGCAATGAGGGCACCATACTTTGACGACAGCAATCATTGGCCAGCGCTGCAGAGACAGGGGAAATGGGGGTTTCTTTACCATCTTCAATGCGATGACGCCCCCACGACGCAACCCCGTTCATAGTTATACAAGGCCCGACTCATTTCGACGTCACATCAAAACATGTGCTTTTTACCTTCGCTGCACAAGTGCCAGCGATCTTCGCCACGGACCCATCTCTTGCAGGGTAAATCGCCAGTGCGGTCAACTGAAGACACACAGCTAATATTATATGGAATATACATAAATAAATGCCTCTGAATTACGCCCTCTAGTAATAGGTACAGTAGGGAGCCATGAATAAACATAAAATGACGCTCGTTGATGATGGAAGAAAGAACGTGTAGTATGCACCCAGTGGCCCAGGCAATTGAGATGAAGGGGAGGGTGTAGGTAGGGGTGAGATGGGATGGGATGGATATTGTGTGATAGCTTGGATAGAAAAACCGTTAGATGTGAAGAGACGAAAACAACCCCCGAAAAAGCGAAACCAAGTAGGTCGATAAACAATACCAAGCAGATACATAGACCGCAAGACGAAAGACGATGGCTAAACATTTACAAATGCAATAAAGTGCGATGATTGGGGACAACAGATGGTAGCGAGGTAACCCCGTTTTAGTCCGGTCGATCGAGGTCCCCTAGGCTTATTGCGACCGCTGGTTTGCGAATTTGATGGCAACGAAATTGCGGCGTTTCAGAATATCACAAACAAGGTTGCAGCACTGAGAGACATGGAAACTTGAGGAGGACGGAAACATCGTCAAATTTGGTCTCGAGAAAGCAGATGGTGCGATGTGGTGGCATTGGCATTGGACCAGTTGGAAGGTGAACAGGATAGGGGATACAGAGCGCTGGGGAAAAGGTTTTTCACGGCACGGCGATAAGGGTGACTTATTTGGCTGCATGATCCGCGCCATCGATAGGGCAATTTCATTCCTAAAGGGGTTAAGGGCGCAAGATCACGTGGGTTTCGGGGTTACGAGGACTCGGGGGCGAATGGATAGTGGGAGTGACGACGCTGAGGCTATGCTTGACGACGAAAAACTATCGCCGGGCGACATAGCGCCAATACGCAGTATTTGGTGGCTGATTGAGAGAAAAATTATCAGTAAAAACACGTTCAACGTGTACAGATGACCTGATGACTGACCTGAGTTCCAGGAGTGGATTGGTCTGTGTGGCACCGAATGAGCGGGGGTGTGACGGTCAACAGAGTAGAACGTACGGGCACGAATGCACTCCCATATATCAACACCCCTTCCTTTCGGGTCCCAGACGCCACACTGGGAGAACAGGTCCCAATAGATGTTGAGCTCCCAGATGCGCGTTGCGTTGCTGACGACAGCTGGCATGTTGTAGATAGCTGGATGGTGATTGATTGAGTTGGGGGAGTGGACGAGTGAATAGGCAGAGCGCGTTGTAGGGGATGGTGTACTGACAGGGGAGAGAGGTACACAGTCGGGATAGGGATGGGAAAGAATACAAGGGATATTTATAAGGCAGAGGAACGGAAGGGCCGGAAAGACGCCGGTAGGGTCAAAGGGCTTGGAGATGGAGAACATCAGTGGCTCGGGTTTGCGTGTTTTGCCTTAATCCCGGTGTACGCGTCTGACATCAGTTCGCCAGTAGTGGATCGCCATGTACCCGGATCTCAAAACTTTAGAGCCTCTAGGCTCTAGCTCGCCTCATGTCGCTATCCCAGTAGAGCAGGCCACTGGGATCTGGTCCTTTCAACTTTTCAAATTACCCTCCGGCGCCAGCAGGACTCGAGGCCGACCTGCTCGGCAGTCAATGTGACTGGCCCAACGCGATCTGGTTGGACGATCGGTTCATGAGTCCGCGGATCTCGCCATTTCTTCCCAGGATAACAGACTGCCTCTTACGGGACGATATCGCACATGGACATGCTCGCAGCACATCGCACAAACGTGATCCACGTCTCTCATCATCGATTCCCTTTCATTTCAGTCTTGTTTCCTTGTCCGGGAACATCGCCCACTTCCATTCCTTGTTTGCACCCGCCCATTTCAGCTCTCCTGTTGCCTCTTCGGTGCATTCCCAATCCCCCCCTTTCTTCCTCTTCTTCGGCCCGACCCCTCTCGAATGCCGTTTCACTCAATCGCCCGATTAGATCATCCTGTAAATTTCTGATTGTCTGCTGAGTGATTGTGATTAATATCGATGAAACTGTGTTCAAATCCTCCTTTATGGCAAAGTTTTGCGACCATTTCACTCGATCAGGTTGCCATGCCACGCCCACCACGTGACCGCTTCTGTCTTTTTTCTTCAACCCGCTGGCCTGCACTCGCTCGTCCCCCTCTCCGCCGCAATGTATCTCCAGGGGCGTCCGCTCTCTGCGGCCGTGAATTCACACATAAAAATTCTGAATTCTTCAAACACACACTCTCCGAGCTCGGCACTTTCGGGTATGTACCCGGCTCAAACAAAACATGCGGCCTAAACTTTTCTAGCCCCTGTTCGGCCGACGACGACTCATTTTTGTGCATATGGTACCTCGCTTCGCTGTGTTCCGGAGTCAGCTGCTGGCAAAGGTGGCTTGATGATCGAGCGCCACTCGTCTGGCTTTGACCGCGATGACTAACGTCGGAAACATTGGGATCATCTCGGAAAGGAAGCATCTCGCTCGGTCTCCCCTCGGCTGTCGACATGCATTTGTCAGAACGTGGGCGGAGGCAGTCGCTGGGCTGGCGAACGACGCCCTTCCGGTCGCCTCCATACTCTTCGACAGTCTCGACCGTCTTGTTTCAAATTTTGTGCCGGCCACGCTGATGCTGATCACACTGTTTTACACCCGCCAATATCCATCAGTCTTAGCGTCCGACATCTCCTCTTTTGCAATCGGTTTTCTGATGCGACACAGCAACCAAACCCCTGTAGTCCAACGCGGACATATAGCTCGTCTGCCCTTGTTGTTGCGCTAGTCCAGCGCCTATCATTTGGTCCAGTATCCGCGTGATCTAGCATGTCTCAGCCCGTGTCCAGTCGGTCTAAATTTCCTCAACTTCCTCGGGCGCCTGGACTCCGAACAAGCAATCGCCAGGGCAGATCGAGGGTCTGGACCGGCGTCTAGTTTTGGAACATTGATCAGTCATGAGTACATACCTTTGGTCAGTGGCACCTGATGGTTGTTAGACGCTCGCCTACGGACATATGGAATTCCAAGCCGAACAGTCACAAGCCACTGTCTTAACCAATAGAAGCATCTGGTTAGTCGGTGAACCAGTTATTCGTTCTTTGGATCGGAAACGGTGTGACTCGATACTGTACACACTGATGGAAGAGCGTGCGCATCAGGCCTTTTCCCGGAGCTCCTCCGCGCTATTCACCTCAGGCTGAAACTTCCATCAACAGAACCCTCATCACTCCACCTGGCACCTAACTGGGGGTGGTTCGCAATCAATTGCCACGAAGGTGAAACTATCTGTGGACCACGTGTAAGTCTGCGCTTGGACTACTGGATGGCCTAATTCGCCCATAGGTGGTTGGGCTGCATGTACAAGCGAGGCTGCTCTATTACGCGAAACTTTCGAGATATAGCACAAGGGAATTCGGTGCAGGAAACCTGCTGTTATGGGCGTGTTGTAGGCTTCCTTTGCTCGGCGGCGAGCTGAACGACAACCGTGGAGCATCGCCCCTTCAATTTGACAAATTTTATTTATAGAAGAGCGGTCTCGAGGCTTTCAGCCGTTACGATCCACGTAATGCAGAGACAATTGTGATCTTCTCCCTCAAAGATCCTTCTATTCGCGCACGCGCTCTGATTCCGCAAGGAAATATCGAAGCGCAGCAGGGGCGTAGCAAACTCCAGAAGCGCCGGTGCCAGGTCATCCTTTTTGACGCTGACTCACTCCGCGTGATTTTAGAGCAGTGTCGCAAGTATGGATTGCCATCCTCAGGCAATCTCATGCTGTTAAACACGCTCCATCCTTCTACCGGTGTGTACTATTCTTCCACGATTTGAGTTCTAGGTTCTATCACACCGCCCAGCAGATTAAGGGGTAGCCACTCGGCTACTCCACAAACCGTTCGGGGAACACGAGCCGCGGCTTGTCTGCACAGGATGTGGAGCGGGAGCAGAACGGGTTCGAGTCCACCTCGCCCTTTGGAGTTACTCTCGATCCCATGTCGGGATCATGGGACCCTAGGACGACCTAGAACCTCTCAGGGTAACGCCAAGTCTCATTTGGATTTGTAGTCTACTGTACAATTTACATCTGACCCTTCCACTAAACCAAAGTAGGGCGTTCGTCTCATGAAAACAGCGCTTACAGTAAGCTCGGCGCGGGAGAAATAAGGTTACAAATAAATAGCGCCACGTATCGTGTGTCAGCCTCGAGTCGCGATTCGGAAGCAAAACCGTGCATCCATCCAGCAGGCCGCCAGGCCGCAACCGCAGGTATTTCTCGATCCGCATCCCTCGAGCCGACGGTTTTCCGGTCCTGTACCTCCGTGGAGAAGGAGGGGTTGAGGCGACTTCATGAGATAGTTAGATCAGAATCTGAGAAGGGACTGGAATGTTAGCTATGCATGTCGCCCGTCGCGTGCAGGGAAATGAAAGAGGAAACAAAACACCGGTGCCTGTCTCCAGCGGAGATCTAAGTCGGTTAGACATGAGGTTGCCAGCCTCTTCTACGATGTCTCATTTATTGGCATGTGAGTACGCTTCCTTCCAGTTCTCCGGGACTGGCAGATAGATGGATAGATAGATAGTCTCCGAAGTTCACCACGTCCCTTTGAAATCGAATCTTCAATTCTTGATCCTTATCGCCCGATGGTGGAGTGGAGTGGGTCCGGGACGAACCGAGGAAGAAGGAAAGGGGTAATGTGCAGGCAGGCACGTAGATACGCTCGCTGGACTTGAGATGTATGTACATCCCTTCGCAAGACAGGAGCGCAAACGCAATCAGGCTTACTCCCACAGCACCGTAGGCCCGTCCCGCATCCCCGGGGGTCATGAGGATTTGTGAAAGATAAGCCACCAACTCCTCGTGACATACAGGTGAGATGGGCATTGTCATGCTTACGTCTTGAACTTATCATTATGAGCAACTGGGGGGCAGAAAAATATACGGGGTTCATGGTAATGGTGATGGTGCCACTTGGAGCACCGCAGTCTTCGAAACACTATTGTAGTGGTCGCCGTGTGTGTACTATGTGTGGCGTCTTTGATGAACTATGGCCATTAATATACTACTTTCTACATGTTATGTTAAAATTGTGTAAATTATGTACAAAGCTCGTGTTATCGATGCGATGGATATCACGGACGGCGCGCTCGACGAGATGTTTTAAGAAATGTCAAAGAGGAACATCGAAAAATCGTGATTCACTTGGCCCGGAATTGAGGGCACACACTGACAAGATTGGCGACATTGCAATATAGTCCGGATCCGAGCAAGCAACGGACGACATGACACGATCAATCTAACCAACTTCCGCTGAAATGGTAATTGAGCGATCCAGGGGTCAAAACAGAAAACCAGATGGTGCCAATGCTGGTAGTACCGTGACAGTGCCCGGGATCCACCCCCAAGTTTTTTTTTTTGAACCCGCTAATGGTTGACTAGTCGACCTATGCGATGGGCAAGTCAAGTCAATCGATGTTCTTAATCTGATGAGGGTCCATCTGAAAATGTCAGGCTTCGCACTAATGTGTGGATGGGGGTGTGGGAAAAGGAGGCCAACTTTGTTGAGAAAAAGTAAGCCGTAAGCCCTTGCCTTGGTAAGGTTTTGGGGTGGCACAGCCAGCTAGAGCATGGGATCACCGACATGACTGACCCTGTGCACGATCAAATGTTCTTTCCAAATGAGTGAGTCCCTTGTAGAAAACGATTGAATGAAGATAAAAACTGATTCCGATTTGTTTTCGTGCAAAAACGGGGAAACGAACGCCGCCGCCGCGGTGTACCCCTGCACGCCGTGCAGGGAGAGTGGACAAAGAAGCATACAGAGCAAGAAATCACAACCACTGGATGGCGTGCAGTGGCAGGAAAGCGGCCAATGCGTACATGTACTGTATGTGGCCGTGTCACGGTAGGATAAGGAAAGGATGGGATGGATGATGCGTGGTGCCAGTGCCCCGCACTTCTCGGACGACGCAAGCCAAGCCTCGGACATCCGAAGCGTACTACGACACCCACTCGATTTCGATTTACGGCCTCAGACTTGCGGAACTGAACATTTCTAGATCCAAAGAACCTCCGACCCAAAAATAAAACAGCAAGGATCCTTCTCCAACAGTACCAACACAGCGCGGGCCAACGCATGCACGCACGCACGTATGGCATCTCATCATCACTGGTTGGCATCAGCACCCTCGCATCAAAAGAGTCTCGACGTTGTTCTATGACCGTATGTCATTGTGCCCTTTATTTGGGTAGTCTCTTGCTGCTGCCAATGACTCCTTTTCACCTTCATCCACGGTATTTTCATAATTGCCCGAGTAGCCGAGAATTTCTAAGGTTCAGTTCAGTTGTTCGCCTTCCCCTGCCAGCGCGGCCACTCTCAGTCTGGTGAGTTGCCGCCAACGCCGCCGCATTGTGTCCAAGCATACAATAGTACTTCCCGGAACATCCGCCTCACACTCGGACGTGCCTTTTCGTTTTTGGCTGGCCATGGATCCCATGATGCATGATAGCCAACACACGCGACCAAGGCACTAACGCCGTGACACCTATGCGTACAGTATGTATTATGATAACATCATAAACACGCACCCATGTCTACTACATAGAAGCCGTGTGTCCGACTCGGAGTCTGCTGAACTGCCATGGCACGATCGTGACCGCTCAGTGTATTAATTAACGGACTATTGAAACCGTTCACGGGACCTGCCGTGCTGTGCAACCTGATCACTAGTTGATTTCGTTTCTCATACTACAGCAGTAGGACCGACGAGCGCCTAATCGCACCGGCGGTAGTACCACCGGGCCTACAGCAGTGGCCCGCCGCAACATGACGATGAGGTCTGTCCCCGCTATTGTCGCGATGTCTATACCGTGCTTCTCTTCTTTGCTGGCTTATCTATCAGTACTACTGTAGTCTGAGCCTGGACTTTGACCCCCTTGACCCCGTGCGGTCATCCATCCAAGGCATTTATGAGGCACACATGCTGTAATTTTCTCTATTTCAGACTCACATCTTTTGGATTCGACCTAGGTCACTGGTAGCCGCGCAGCACGTACTAGACTCAGACCTGGCCCGCAGCCAGCCAGGCCCGACTTCATGCATACGTATACCCCCCCAACTTCAGGCGCCCTCTAGCCTTCTTACGCGACAGAAGAGGACGGAGGACAACGTCAGCTCAGTCTCTTTGTTTTGCCGAAGATACTCCTTCTCACAGACCTCTCTCTTCTTCCGAGTCCCCTTGTGGCGTCATACCCACACGGGCCCGACATTTTTACAGCATTGCACGCTATTTATTTTTTCTCACTCACCATGACGCCTTCAAGTGCCCAGTGTCTACTCCCTACGCAAGCAGTTCGAAGTTCGACTCCCCCGAGAACACCCGCGCACATACCCAAATAGCATACATCAATATATGAGCGTTGCGTTCTTGTGGCGTTGCGTCCTCCCGGGCGCGCAGTGCATAACATAAACATTACAACCCCTGGCCTCGGGCTGGCCACCTTTATTCTCTACTTCTTTTTCTGCTCCGCACGGTGGCCCCTTTGCTTATGCTGCTTCACTTCAATCTCTTGCGCAACCCCCATCTTCTTTCTTTCTTTTCCCGCACTGCACCGCACCGCAGACTCTGCAGTGGCCGCTCCGCTCCGTCTGGCCTAGCCTATGGGGGTTAAAGCGGGTGAATGGAAAGATGCGAGCGACGGTGACTCGGACTCGGACGACGCCGTGTCTCGCCGCTCTCGCCGTGGGATATCAACGTAACGACCAACACCATATCACCTAATAGGCTCGGCGGTGGGGTGTCATGGTGGGTGATGGGTGTTAAGTAGGAAATATGACAGGGTCGGAATTCATTCGAGCCTACAACTTTCCAAATCCAAAAGAAAAGAAAAGGAATACCAAAAGGTTTCATTTTGTTCCGCCCCTCCCGCCCCCGCCCCCCTTTTTTTCCCTGACTGTGTGATATAACTCCATCAGTAGCAACAACCAAGGCCCATCATGATCCATCATGCAATGAAACAAAAACCCTAAACCTACACTAACCGGCTCATCCATCACCCCACAGCATCACCATCTCGGTCTGGTATAATACACATACATGCGGCTGTGTTGTCGCATTTAGTCACTTCGAATTCGGTGGTTTTGCCACGAAACCACCTCCATTTGTCTGTCAGTATCACTCAGCACGCACGCATGCACTGGCAGGGAACGACGATGTGCTTCCATATCGTCCATCATCGATGCATCCACCATCAAGCAAAGCGAAAAAAAAAAGAGGAGACGCGTCTTGCCGATGCCGACGGCATTGCATTAACATTAATTGTATCCCCCTCCCTTTTAGTTTCATTTCATTCATCGCTGACCACTCCACTGACCACTGACCAGTCGAACCAGAACCAGACAAGTGAACGGCTTCCGCTTTCCGATCTGGGGCAGCTTCTTTCTTCTCTTGGCAATGGTAACACGGTGTCTATTCGAGATCCGTGATTAGCGTACGTTTGTAACTCGGGCTTGGCTTGTGCATGTGCTGCCAAGCTGTATCGGGTCGGGATAGTCTCAAGTTGTGCTCGCTGGATGGATACCTGGGAGACTTTCTATTCTCTCTCTAAGCTCTTGGAGGGTTTCCGTGTACCTACTACTTCAAAACCTCCTGGTCCACGAGAAATAAGGTAGTCCTGCGGAACATGAATTACTATACATTATTACGATATTACGATAATGCAACGTGTACAGTACAGTAAACAAGACGTCACAATTTGAGCCATGATCTCGTGTCTACCCCTCAACATTCAAGAGGACAAAATCGTAAATCAGGGAAGTCGCAACGACCTGTTGAAAATGATTTTGATTGGGGATCTACTGTTTTGAATTTACAGTTTCACACACACTATCAAAGCTGAGTCTATATGTACGGTATATAATGCAGGTGCAGAAATCCAAGAGAATATACAATGTATGGTCCTCACTCAAATGAGTCAGAGAAACAGGAATGTACATATAAATGCGCATAACTAGAAAGAAGAAAAACGGAGAAAGAACGTCTCATGATGAATGGAAGATAGATTCTTGGTGCTTTCCGGCGGCCGCGGCAACAAGATACGCGGCGAGTCAAAATTTGAAAGGACCTCCAACCCGACATCAACGTGCTATTGTTGTCACTGTAGGCGGTCGGTTCCAGAATTTTCGACCCCATCGCCATGGTGTCTGATTCCAAGCTTCCTTGACCAGGACGACACGACGACGGTACCATGCTTCCTCCTCTCCTGAATCAGATGGTGTCGTCGGTGGCGTATTGATACAAGATGGACTAGTAGCGGTAGTCGGTGATGGAGTCCTAGATGACGACGCCATGCTGGGGGGTTGAGATCGTCCTATGGGCCGTTTTACGAGCGGCTGTTTTGACTTCGACTGAGGCAGCGCCGCCACGACGATATCCGAAGCGCCGGAAAACCACACTCGGGGCGTTGGTTGATCATCAAGGCAATTGCTCAGCAATAGGTCCGCCATGGTCCAATTTATCTTTAGACTCGGGGGCGTACCGATGAGTTCAGAAAAAGTCGATGACTCAACGAGATATGTAGTTGCGGGCTCGATCCCCCCTCCGTTTTTTACTCCCAACGTTGGTGGAGACGAAAACGAGAGGAGGAATGTTTCGATGCTGTCTACGAGGCGATTTGCGACGAAATTACGTGGCCGAGCGGGCAGCACATGCACAAGATGTGCTTTGGTGGTAGGTGAACCCGGCGACGCAGGCAAGTCGGAAAGGACGGTATTGAGTGATTCGGTAGAACCCGGGGGCGTAGACAACAAATAAAGAGACCTGTGGATTAAAGTGGCGTTCCGGGGGGAAGACTTTGATCGAACAATGGTCGGAGAAGCGACAGGGACAATATAGGGTCGGGTGATTGTTGTCACAAGAATGACGTGCTTGAGGAGGGACTTGTCGGATATGCCGGACGGAAGGTAGTTGACAAGCCCATCAAATGGACGCTGCGATGGATCCGGCGGAGGAAGTACGTCTTCCAAGCGACGACCACGTCTTCCAGGCAAGGGAAGCCTGTCCAAAGAAAAAATCGCGCGCGCCGGAGAAGCAGGAGAATACATGGGCGAAATGGATGTGACGGCGGGCGGCGCGCCGTGGGTGAAATTTTGGGGAAGTGTACTAAGGGTGCCGAACTCCTCTTGATCATACTCGGCGACTTCCCTGACGCCGATTCCGCCTACTTTGCGCCACGTTCGCGCGATACGTTCGGCCCATTCCAAAACGTTTACGAGACGAACGGCACCTGCCCGCTCCAAGGCTAGTGGCTCTGCTAGACGGAGAACGCGAACCGTAGGCTGTATCTTTGAGGGTATGGTTGGAGGCTGATGAGACGCGAAGATGAGAAGGGAGAATGCAAGGCGCTCCGAGTTGAGTAGAGGGGCGACGTCCTCAAGACTTGGATCTGGGAATTGGTTGAGAAATTGAGAGGAAATGCACAAGGGTGATACTGACCGCCGAGAAGGAGGATGACATCCCGAGCAGGCTGTGAGTTGAATGAGACGTGGTAGAGACGTTCAGAGTTCAAAACAATGGGGTCTCGTTGCAGAAAAGCAGATGACGAGAAGGGGTCTGCGGGGAGTCTGGACAAAAAGATACTAGAGTGACCAGAGTTTCGTGTCGAAAAGGTCGAGGTGGACCTAAAGACGGGTGGTGGGCGACGAGGATGGGATGACGGGCCAGCAACAGATTCCATCAAGAGAGAATGGAGAAGAGATCCAAGTGAGACGGCATATTTGAACCATTTCCCCTCGCGGGACACACCGGTCTTAAAAGGGGGCAGACCAGAGCCGTCTTCGCACCTTGGCAGCGACGATACACGTCCCGATCCATGGGTTTATCGCACGTGCCATCCCATCTCCGGTCCCCCTTTCCCTTTTGCATTTTGACGTTCTTGGCAATCTCACGTGCTTGCTTCCCTGCATCCAAACATCACGCCAAGGACCCCAGACCCATCGCTGTACCCACCCTTTACCCGTTGTCACTTGAAACATCATCCGCGGGGCAAGTTTCTGTCGTTCCGATCAAATGCACATACACCCTGATCAAGTTTTCGTGATACCATCATCGTGCTGCTACGCCCGTCTGATTTGGTCACCAACTTTTTGTTATGTTATACATCCTCGTCCGTCATGATATCAACTACAATGTCCGCAGGGCGGCATAGTCCAGTTTTGCGAAATCTACTCCAGTCCGGTACCCGACTTATTCCCTCGCAACCTCACCAGTCCACTTACCAATCTCCTTCCATACACCCTCACGGACTCGCTCATCCCACGTGGCCATAATCAATATGTCGTGAACAGCATCCTTGGCCCACACCATCCGCACGCGAACCCCGTCGTGCTCAAGCGCCCGCTCTAGCGCTACCACCTCCCGCTCAAGCCGCTCCGCATCACCCACCACGACCATTGCTCTGGGGAAATCCGTAAATAGACCTGTGCCTTGCGGCACGCGAATGTACGGATTATTCGACGCAAAGAGACGATCCGGGCACGTGGGAATGCCGTTGACGGCGCAGTCGTACGTTTTGATCCCCTCGTCACGGTAATCACGCGTGTCTTTGGGAGGACCGAGAGGCTCCAAATCGACCATACCCTCCTCCTTTCCGTGAAATACCGAGAGTACCCACTCACTCGCCGGCGAGATATACGGCGAGTATACCATCGCGTTCGGATGATGGCCCAGGAATGTGCGAGAGAGTAAAGCGCGTGGCTCGGGGGTGTCCAATAGGTAATCTGTCTCGGCATGTGGCCGAGGACGACGCGAAGCGGGTACTTGCGGAAGTGTGTGTGCTAGATGAAGGATCGCATCACATCAGTAAAAGCTTCGCGTCGAGGCAACTGACCGTGAGACAGTGCATACAAGGATCGCAAGACGGTGACAGTAGAAGCATGCCATCGGGTGGGGGGAGCACACCTTCATCCCTAATCCAACGTGCAAGTGCTAATACAAGATTTCCACCTGCGCTGTCACCGATAAGGATGATACGCGGTCGACGTGCTGCAGCTATGGGGCCAATGTTCGCCTCTGTCGAGAGGACTGGGTTGACCAGCGAGTGACGAGAAGAGGCGTCATTTCCACTAATTTGGGGCTCTACCAAATCATCTCGGTCAACATATCCTTCAGTAGCTTCGACATGTTGATATCCAGCTCCAGTTGGGGAAGAAACCGACGGAACTACGGGACTCTTGCGGCTAATGCTCGGAAGAAGTGTCTCAGAAACGTTGCGCGGTGCTGATGAGTTGTGCGCGTCTATATTATAGGGGGTTTGCGAGTCTGGATAATGATATTTGCCATCTGGGCCTTTACATGCGCCAAGATGGTGCGTAATGAGATGTGCGTAGACGGCAGCGGCATCCTGCAGAGCTCCCGGTACAGGGGCGTGCTGCAAAAGCCTGTATTCGACAGCTACGGGGACAGTCAACGTAAAGGAAACGACCTGATTCGAGGAGCCCACCATGTATTTCTTGAAAGAGATTGTCCTGTGACATCAAATAAGTCGGATATGTATGCGACCAATCTGTGTGACGCATACCTTCATGAGCCTGCGGGGAACCCGAGAGGTACCAGACTTCTCGTGGGCAGACATATGACAATATCCGCCCCCATGAAGATAGAGACCAAACACGGGAGGGGGAGAATCGGCCGCAGCAGCCTCAACATCCAAATTCTTGATTGCATTCCCAATGGAGTGGAGTGGTTCGTCTTCGTGTATGTCTGTCTTGGTGGATAGTTTATAAGTGGTAGCGGGTGTGTTGGTGGCAGTCATGTCATCATGTTCCAATGGTGGGCCTACTGTACGCACGTCATCGGAGGTGTTTTGTTGCAAGTAGACATGTTCGGGGAATTCGCCATCTCTATCATTGACGTGGCAGCGCATACGTACGCTGGGAGGGGAAATTTTGGGCCAGACAAATGTGCCGACCTTCTGGGGTAGCACCTGGTCATCGTTAACGATACCTGTACAAAGGTCAGGTGGGAGAGGGGGCACCCAGACAAAGTGTGTCTCCTTGAGTGACTTTTCATTCGGCTCGAGCGTGGGATCACGGGTTCCCCAAGTGACACCAGCCACTTCAGTGACCTTGTATATGCGCTTGGTAAATTTCACGACGACAATCTGGGTGATAGACCATGAAGGACGAGGACGGGAAGAGCGGGGAAGGGCTGAATAATAGATGGCCCATAATGGCACGAGGAGGATTGTTGTAAGGATGCGTTGAAAGACATAAATAGACTTTAGAGGCTCATGAGCCCATGGAAGATGCTGTTGATGAGGGTATACGGGAGTTTTGTCATACATAGATAGCGTGCGGTGGTAAGGAGAGCAGAAAAAGAGTGAAATCAAGAAATATAGCTATGTTATAGGGAGCTGCGCACTGCGCAGCAGGGGCCAAAGTAACGCGTGGCGAACCCTCGCACGTGATCTCTGACCGTCTCGGGGCTGTTGTGTCATCATGATGAGAAGGTGGTCCCATGTCCGAGGTCCACCGACATAAAGATAACCCAGATTATCTAAGCTTATGAATTGTCTGAGTCAGGCCTCAGATGCCAAGCGATCTAGATGCCAAGCGATTGTGGTTACTCGTCAACGTCAAAGTCTGCTTTACGGCGCCGTGGTACAACAATGGCGGCCGCTGGAAACGAGGCGCATAAACCCTCGTTCCAGGGCTAGTATGGACATTCGATCACGCCAGTGATACCGAGTTGCTCCGATACATGGGCATATTCACCCCGAGTCGGTTGACTAGTTGACGTTAACGCCGAGGTTGAGTATTAACCATTACTATCCTTGGTACTCCAAACGTGTCCGGATCACAACGGGACCGAGAGGGATGATGTTGTGTAATACATCTATGAGTAATCTCCTCGCTTAGATTCCGGTCTTTGCCACACCACATTTGCGCCAAACTGACAACCCACCTTAGCTGGGCAGGGGTCCATTCATATAAAGCCACTGTCCATTCCAATGCCCCTCGCTCAGCATCTTCTCATCGCTGCTTTCTGTTGTCTCTTTATAACACTTGCCCTCATCCGTAATGACCACCGTTCTATCCCGCGTCCCCTTCGATCAGCTCTCAAAACTGAGTGACTACTGGCGATCTTCCGCCCCAACTCCGGAGCCGACCCCTAATGGCACCGCGACTGGCATCACCACCACCACCGTCCATCCTCCTCAGCCGGAGCAGCCCACTCAAGCTGGACAGTCCGAGCCTTCCCCCTCCCATGCCTCTGAAACGCAGGGTCCGGCAGAGGCTGATTTTGATTTCCAGCAGTCTTCTTACGCCGGCGATGTAGAGGGCGACAAAGCTACCGGTGACAAGGCTGGTATCGCCGAACTGATTGCACAGTATGGTTCCTCTTCTGCCACTTCGTGGCTTGAGTTCGGTCGTTACAAGATCTGGCGTCCCACCACCCCCATCCCTCAATCATCATTCCCTCCCGTCCAAGGCTATCTCCGCTCCGACCCTTTCGTTTTCGCCTGGGGCAACCCGTTGGTTTCTGACCCCGCCGCCCTGGAGGCAACGTGTGCCGCCTTCATCGACTGGGCGAGATCTCAAAAACTCCGTGCGATCTGGCTTTGCGTCGATGGTCAGATGGAGCGAGTCCTCGGTGCGGAAGGCTCCAAATTTGGGTGGAGTACCCTCAGCTGTATCGTTGAGGACTTCCTGGACCCGCGGTCGGTCGTCGAGCTCGCTCACTCTCACGGTGGAGGGTCTGAGGTCAAGGATTTCAAAAAGAACCTTCGCCGTGCTGAACGCGAGAACGTCCAAGTTCGTGAGGTGCAGCATGACCAGTGGACCGACGCTATGAAGAAACAGGTTGAGGAAGGTATCTCCGGCTGGAAGAAGAGCAAGACTGGTATCCAGATTGCATCTGTGAGTCCTACCGGCGGCTGATGACGCTTACGTATATCTGATCTTTATTTTCCCTTCTTAGACGTCATTCCAGCCATGGCTTGATTTTGAGCATCGTCGCTACTGGGTTGCTGAGAAGGATTCCAACATTGTGGCTATCCTCGTTCTCACTAGTATTCACCACAAGCAATATCAGATCAAGAACGCCGTCTCTTTCCCGAATGCGCCGCGCGGCACTTCCGAAACGATCATCTTCCGCGCCATGTCAGACATCCAGGACGAGGGCGATTCAATCGATGACTCGGGTCGCAAGTCGGAAGATGGAGCCTACGTGTGGAGCAAGAAGGACGTCGATGTCGTCCGCAAAATCGAGGAGAACTCCAGCCACCATCACAAAAACCAGCAAAATCACGAACACCACTCACGCTCGCACAGCATCGATTCTAACCACTCTGACTCTTCCGAGACCTCCTCTGGCAAGTCGACACCCAATGGCATCCAACACTCTGGAGTCGCCGTCACGTTTGGCATCACTGCATCGGAGACGCTCACGCCTGTCGACAACCTGAGCGGCTGGAAGATCACTTGGCTTAGCAAGACGTACAACAAGGTCGTAGGTCTGACAGGGTTGACACGCCGCGGGGACTTCCGGGTACGCATCATCTCTTTGCGATCTCCTTCTGACAAGTGATTGACTTTTTGCCTTGCAGAACAAGTTCCATTCGCAGCACATGCCCATGTATGTCTGTTACCCCGCTGACGAAGGTTTTGGACTAGATGGCGTGAACAGGCTTATCAAATGCCTGCGGCAGTGAGATGTCTCTGGACACTCTTTTTAGTGTTCACGCCTACTCGATAGTACTCCCCGTATACCTGTATCTTCACTATAATCGTGCACGTCACGTCATGGATCCGTACGTTTGTCCACCTGCATACCTGTCCGATACTATTACTATTACATTTCGCAAGTCTTTCTCCTTTACTGTTCATAATTTCTCTACTGTATATATGCACGGTAGACCTCATGTTGTTGTATTTTAGTGTTTGGTGAGAATGTTAAAGAGGTCATAGTTAGTTGTTGAGATAAATCGATCGACGATGCCAAGCAAATTTGTGAGTAATGCAGTACAGCCAAGATCCGCATTCCTCCGATTGCTAAGTTGCTTACTACAATCTTGCCCGTGCCCGAGTTCTTGTGACTTGTGGTCTCTCAAGCTCCCCGTTCTTTCCCGTCACCAGTAGTATCGCGATCAGCGTTTGAAGATAGGGTGACTGATAACGATAAAACATCTCCGCCCGATGTATTCGCACCACCACC
>QFEZ01000410.1:69695-80388 GCA_003316425.1 Russula lepida | reverse complement strand
CACCACCACCTCCACACACCCCAGTTGTGGATGCAATTTCAACTTCACTCTTAACGCCGACGATATCGGCGGGATAGAAAATAAGAGTGGGTCGTCGGTAATAATTAGCTCGAGTCAGAAGGTGTTCATCCGGCTCGGAGGAGGTTCGGAAGACCGGTCAGATAGATCCGATAGATATGCATGTTGATTACTTACCGTACTGGAGTTGACCACATGTACAACATGCAACGTGCATTGTACACATAGTGCGCATCTGATTATTGTATCATCTATATATCCCGGTATTCGAATACCCGAAAGAACTCGCCGTCGCCGAAAGTGGGCTGCGGGTGCTCGTGTAGAACCGCATGTACTCATGTAGTGCTACTTCTGTAAGCAGGTACGACATTCCTTGGAGTC
This sequence comes from Russula lepida, assembly GCA_003316425.1. Lineage (NCBI taxonomy): Eukaryota > Fungi > Basidiomycota > Agaricomycetes > Russulales > Russulaceae > Russula > Russula lepida. The sequence continues at coordinate 79,989 of QFEZ01000410.1, read as the reverse complement.
GGAGTTGGGCGTGGGTCAGAAAAGGGCTGGGTCAATGTGTCCACGCCTTTCGTGAGACGTCCCATGACCCAGCAGCTTACAAAAAGAGGCAAGAAACTTGAATGGAAACAGGGTAGAATCACATGTGCCTCTAGTGACATTAACTATCGATGGATGTGGAACGTGTGTGGGAATGTTACTATACGCAAGTTACGCTAGAATTGACTGGATAATAAGATAAAGATAGATCCTCCTGAGAGAACGGAGCCATTAGATGGCAAAGTCCGAGAGGTCCACCAGTACATGGACCTCATCAAGACCCGCCATTGACTATCTATCTATTGATACCACTCACCCCAACTAACGCAGGGTGGCCACTAGTCAACTCCATCCATGACGCAGCCACCATTGTCTGATTGATAGGGGGACTCATCCCCGTTGGTCTCCCCATTGATGATACGAGACCCATGGGCATGGGGTTGCTGGGGTTGCGGCTGGGGCTCATCTGCGACGAGTTGTATCGCCACGCACCACAAAACACGGCCCCAGGGTACGTCAGATTCTGCATCACCTTTTCCGAGTCCATCGCCATCGGCCTGTCGCTTGCGCTCGCAACATACGAAGCGGACAGGTTGACCGTCCCAGTAGTGCATAAGGTCAAATGAAATGCCGCCAGGCAAATTTAGAGACAGCGTTGGGGAAAACTGAAGAAAACCATAGCAGAAATCGGTTGTGAATATGTCCTAATGGGGCACAAGCACAAACGTCAGTGATATACGTTTATCGAAATTTGGAGTGGGGTTGTGAGGGGGGGGGGGGGAGGAAGGAGAATTTATTGAAGATTTGTTTTTGTGAAACACGTACCTCGGGTCCAAAAGTGAGCTCTCGTCGATGCGACGCGTCGCGAAAATATGCACGACGACGGTCTGACGTGCGAAGTTCCTGCAATGCCTGTTCATGCCTCGCAACCTTTTTCGTGCTCTTGCGCTCCCTGCGCTCCCTCTTATCTTCGTGATTTGAAGACAACAGCGACGAGAGTGATGCGGCGGATACACGACCATTCTTCTTCGACCGATGTTTGTCCGTAGATGAGGGCGACGAGGTGGATGATGACGATACGAGACCCCCGTTACCAGGGCCGAATGGTTCTGTCGCCACCCAGGTCTGCGGCGCAGAGCTGTCAAATGAATCAGGGGTGGCTCGCCCTGAGGATGATGGCTGACGTGAGAGATGGGGGGAGGGCGAGGGCGAATGTGAGGACAGTGGGCTTCTCAGCATGAGGTGCAGTTGCGCAGTATCATCGGAAAGCGACTGCGGCGGCGGAAAGGGCGGCCAAGCCTTGCGGCTAATCGCTCCCTTTGACGATTGCTGTTTGTGTAGACCAGGTTGAGGGATTGCGGACGAGGGCGATGGGGATCGAGACGCGAGAGAACAAGAAGACACGGGCACGCGATTATGGGCGAGGTGCGGCATCGTCGAAACGAGAGGGGACAGTGCCCACGGCTTTGTGCTCGACGTGAGGTCATGTTCTAATGAGGGGTCAACGAAACTGAGATAGAGAAGGAACAGTGGCGTCAATGTAGTGTCAAGATGTGATCCGGAACACGGAAAAGGGGGTTATGGAAAGGGGGGTAGGTACGTACTGCATGAACTTGAGCGCCGCACCAGAACCCCAGGGTAATTTCAGGGGACGGTCAAACGTGTTACCAAAGAGCACGTCATCTGCTGACATGGGGCGAAGGAAACGTCCTATATACGCCATTATCGCAGGCCTGGCGGGAGTAAGACCAAGTCTAACGACGTACCTTGGGTCTGTATGCTCCAAGTGATACCTCTGCGGTCCTCCCTTTGAAAGTACTCGCTCTGTGTTCCTTCCTCGTCTGTGAAGTCCTTGATGTATGCAAGGATCTGCCCTTCAAAAGCGTCGGAAACGATGTCATGTGGTATGCCAGAGTTGACAGAGATGGGCACGAGCGCGTCCAGGGACGGCCCAGCTACGACAGACAGGCGAGGCATTATTGTATCCAGCCGTGTCGCTATGGTAGGATGTGAGGTGCGGGCGTCAAATGCAGTGAGTCGATAGGTGCCAGATCCACTCAATTGTAGGGGATCGAGATCGGGGTTGATGCAGTGCCCACTAAATGTGCAGCGGAGACCTTCTGCTCCACGTAGATAGAGCACTCATGGCTGACTGACTGGCTGACTGAAATCAATCCAGTCCAGTCTAAACGCAGAATTAATATTGGAGCGGCGGAAAGATCACGTCATCCAATCTTACATCTCACTTACAGACTGGCGCGGTCCTATGTAGAATAATCCGACTCACTCCTCGGATTCGGCAATGGCGTCTAACTACCATAGGTGAACCATAAATCAGAGGTAACAGTTCCATAGCAAGGATATCCACAGTATTTGATACATGGAAAAAAAGCTAACCCATCCGTATCCAAAAAAAAAAAAAGAGTTATACTAGCCCAATTAAAAGAGCGCACAACGTGAACACAGCTGTCAAACGAAATGGTGGCTTGTCTCCAACCCATGGTAGCGCAGATGACGACGCAATCGCCGAGTGAGTGTAAACATAACCTGAGCCACATTTAGAGGATGCCAGAATTGCCGCAGCATTGTATGTCTTCTCCAGGCCGGTAGTATCGTTGACCTGCGAACCGAATAATGCCATCACGTTCTTGGTGCAACTAGAACATGACAGACTGGAATTGTTCGGAAGGGGAAACCCGAAAGGTAGAGAATAGAAATATAAATCCGATGGGTTTCGGTTACTGGCGGCCTCAACGTAGCAGTAGGCAGACGTATTCTGATTTGGTAGGCAAGCCACCTGTCGCATGAGGGTATACGACTGCAGACCTACAAGAAGACGGCCGGTATGAGTATCGGAATCGCCCGATCGAACAATGAACAGAAGCGTACTGGCAAGCGACTGCAATATTAGTTGGTTACTCTGACTTTTCTCTTCCGAGCACGCGGTCAGCAACCCCGATTTGAACCACCCCATATTAGCCGCGCACTGATCCGCGTCGATGGGAGTGTTACAAGTGCCCCAAATGTCAATGTTGAGTGCCGTGGTGTTCGACTGTGCCTGAGGTTCATGTCAACAAGCGAATTGAGATGAATGGTCCGCAGCGGAAAAAAAAATACAAGAGTACTGACCTGCAAGAAAGAGCTGGACGTCTGGGATAAGAAGGAGAACGGTCGACATTGACGAAAGGGTAAAGATTGAGTCATATTCAGGAAAAATGTTTCACATAATCTCGTCGTAAAGTTGAGACTCAATGTCGTTTCGAACGGCTGAGGGAACGGCGTGGGAAGAATGGGAGGGGATGACGGGATCGTAGGCACTGACGGAGGAGGAGGGGAGCTGGTAGAAGCCTGCGATGGGAAGACTACTCCCGCGGCACTAGCTGTAGATGGCGGTTCGTTCGACTGCATCGTGGCCGCACCGGTCTGCCTCCGATATAGCGCATTTGCTGAATGCCCGGCCCGGGCAGTCCCAATAGGAAAATTGATACGAGTCTCGGGGGAAAGGCCAGCCAGCGTACTCAAGAGACAACGCGGGGAAAAGCGCGTCAAAAAGGTGACTAGAGCGAGCAAGAGTGGAAGAATAATGACAGTCAACCCGGTTCGCCATGCAATTTGACGTTTACGATCTTGAATGGTCAGCATGCTCGTCTCTGCCGCTCTTTTCCGAGCACCGTTCTTCAGTGGAGGCTGCGAAAGGCTTGGAACTGGGTCCGGTGACAGGTGGGGGGACGAGGGGGGAGAAGGGGAGAGAGATAACATAGGAGTGTCTGTGCGATGAAAGGACTCGAAGGGCGGGGAGTGGGGTGAGGGAGGAGGAGTAAACATAATGGGTTTTCTGAATGCTTTTGTAGCTTAATTGACCCAGAATTAAAGAGTGTGTGGACGAAGGAGTGTGAGGTGGCCGGTGTGGGAGGCCTCGGGTATAGAAGCTGGTGGAACTATCGGCGAGATGAAAGAAATAAAGAAAGAAGAGAGCAGACCTTGTGCAACTGAACCAAGGGGGTACGTGATGCCGCCAAAAAACGGACTAGCCAGCGAGCGCGCTTTTGAGAGGAACGGGAACGGAGCTATGCCCATTAAGATGAATCGACAGGCACACCAATCAGTTGCCGCGGACCGGTCTCGACCTGGCCATGCCATGCTCTCCCGCGTGCGTGAAGGTCGCACCCGACGGCCAGGGCATGTGGGCGGTGAAACACGGCACGGTGCATGGGTACTGGTACTGTAGAGAGCATAGATTGTTTGTGGGACTGAAAGAAAGAAGACGGCAGGTCGGATTGAAGCGGAGAGTGAGGCCAGCTGTGGCGGAAAACTCTCTTCTCTTTTCTCCGCTTACAGTATTGCAAGAAAATACCCTGCCCCCGACGACCGACACATCTACCAATGTCTCAATCAACACGCTCCTCTTCCACAGCACCGTGAGTATCTCTCAGATATCTCAATTATCATCTTTCTCACCTTGTCACCCAAAGTCTGTCCGATAACTGGCGTAGCGGCCTCCGTCTCCCCCCACGCGACGACCGTCCACAAACAGAAGACGTCAAAGCGACCAAGGGTCTGGACTTTGAGGACATGTTCCTCCGTCGCGAGCTCCTCATGGGCATTTTCGAAGCCGGTTTCGAAAAACCTTCCCCCATCCAGGAAGAAGCCATCCCAATCGCTTTAACCAGACGTGATGTCCTCGCCCGCGCAAAGAATGGCACCGGAAAGACCGCCGCCTTCGTCATCCCTGCTTTACAACAGGTAGATGTGAATAAAAACAAAATCCAAGCCCTTCTCCTCGTTCCCACCCGCGAGCTGGCCTTGCAAACCAGTCAGGTCTGCAAAAATCTCGGCAAGCATATGAGCATCCAAGTCATGGTTACCACTGGCGGCACAACGTTAAAAGACGATATTCTCCGACTATCCGAAACCGTGCATGTACTTGTCGGCACACCCGGTCGTATTCTCGATCTCGCAGGCAAGAATATTGCCGATCTCAGTGAATGTCCCGTTTTTGTTATGGACGAAGCCGATAAACTGCTTTCACCCGAGTTTTCTCCCGTCATGGAGCAACTCCTCTCATACCTCCCCAAGACCCGTCAAGTCATGCTCTTTTCGGCTACTTTCCCCCTTATTGTAAAAGATTTCAAGGTGCGCCCTTATCTACCATGTCCTCGCAACAAACTAGCTGAATGCCAAAATAGGACAAACATATGAACACGCCACATGAAATTAATCTCATGGATGAACTTACATTGCGCGGCGTCACTCAATATTATGCCTATGTCGAGGAGCGGCAGAAGGTTCATTGTCTCAACACCCTCTTCTCTAAGGTTCGGTCTACGTCCACTAGTCCCTCAGCACTTGTCTGATTTTCTGCCTTCAGCTGCAAATCAACCAGTCTATAATATTCTGTAACTCAACAAATCGCGTCGAGCTCCTGGCCAAGAAAGTCACCGAGCTAGGTTACTCATGTTTCTATTCCCATGCAAAGATGCTTCAGTCGCACCGCAACCGCGTCTTCCACGATTTCCGAAATGGTGTCTGCCGGAACCTCGTCTGTTCAGATCTACTCACCCGTGGTATCGACATTCAAGCTGTCAATGTCGTCATCAACTTTGATTTCCCCAAGAACTCTGAGACCTATCTTCACCGAATCGGTCGATCCGGGCGCTTTGGCCATCTGGGTCTCGCTATTAACCTTGTGACCTACGAGGACCGTTTCAATCTCTACAGGATTGAACAGGAGCTAGGTACTGAGATACAACCAATCCCTCAACACATTGATAGAGGGCTATACGTCGCACCGAGCGCGGTCGACGAGCCTACAGTGCCAAAGGCCCCTCAGCAGCCGCAACAGCCAGAACTACAGCAGCAACAACAACAGCCTGCCCCTGCACCACGCAATCCTCAAGCCACTCCCCCGCGTCAGCCACCGCCTCAACATCCCGTCTATCAAACCAATGGACAACCCACCGCAAGGTCAAATGGAGGCACGCCGTCACGACAATACGCTGCCCCCATCCCATCAGCAACCCAGCGTGGGCAAGTTCCCATCTCTCAACGATGAGCTTCAGCGTATTTGAACGACCTGGATCTCATCTCGCCACCCTCGTCATCCCTCTTCAATCTTGCTGGTATCACGATGCAATCGTAATCATAAGGCCGTTTCTCTGTGTACTTTTTTCCTTCGCTTTTCTATATTTTTTGGTGCAATTACTCGTCTTCAGTGAGGTAGGCGGCGTGTCACACCCTTATCTATATTCTCCGATGTTTAACTACCGTGCTGTCAACCCGCACAAGGAACCAACCCCCACTTTCGTTTTATCCTTCCCCTCACATTTTTCCATTCTCCCGCCTTTCTCAGTGCCTTACTTTTATTGCGATTGCCTCAGTTAGATACCAACTAGGCAATAAGGAGGGCTGATTGCCCTTTGGGATGGTGTCGTACGTACCGACTAGATGAATGTTGTCAACCCACAATACATTCGATTTGTCGATGCCTCGTCATGTTTGGTGGTGACGGTGCATGAGGAGCATGATGAGTGATACCATCACAGTAACGCTGATGCTGACACTTCGTTTACACGTTGCTGCCAGTTAAGAGTCGAGGTTGGCATGGCATCGTGCCCGTTCTGTATTCCACATTCATAGAAAGTTGTGGATAGTTTCTCATTATTCTAGTCGTCAAATTCAGTTCATCACTTTTCTCCCTGTCATTACCAGAAGTGTACCTTGAGTGCTACATGGGGTTTTGTACCCAAGGTGAGACAGTTTAATTGACTTGAAAAGTCTCCCTTGCCTTGTCTTGTCATGATTGTGATCATCACAGTTGTCTGCCCCTTTATCTCTAACAATCACTGTGCCTTATACAGGGCAGGCTCACTGATGTGTCCACCCACCATCTTTGAGACACTCCCCACCTGGCAAACAACTCAAACATGTACTCACTCCTAACCCCAACTCTCTTGCAGTCTTGGCACTGTGCAGCCTGGCTTGCAAAATCCTCCTATGAGTCCTATATAGACTCCCAGGGCATTGGCAAAGCTGCCTACTGCTATGCAGTGCCTTTACAGTATGTGAGTGATGGTGAGTGCCAGTGGTACTGTGTATCAGTGAGCAGAGATTAGCTTACTGTAACTGGTTACTAAAAGAAGTTGAGATGCCTGAGGTTTCCTGATACACTAGCTTGCTCTACATGAGGAGAGACAAGAGACCATTGGACCAATCAGTCAATAATGGTATTTGCTCCTTTGCAGAGTGCCCCTACTAAGGCCTACCACCAGAGGGTGACTCCAGGACCCACTGGTAATGTTGCAGCACAGCAGCAGGCCAGCTGGCAGTAGCACTGTTGCCTCAGCTCAAGTCAATTAAATTACACTTGAACTAATGCTTAGATTGAAAACTTATCTTAAGTAACCCCTCAGCTTTTGGGGTGGTCTATCTACATGATTATTTTCACAATTTTACATATTTTTTTGAATTAATTATGATGCTTTTGTGAGAAATATTTGCTTGAGCAAGTTGAGCTGAGGCAATGCTAGTCACAGGCCATCAGCCACTTTAGTCATTCAGTCCAGTTTGGTCAATCCAATTGTATGGTTCAATCCAGTCATGTAGTTGTGAAGGGGATAACACGGGTTCATAGTGCTTATCTGCAAGGTGGACATGCATGGGAACCTAGTGGACCCAACACCATGGCTCATGATCTGTTCATCAAATGCAAGGTACATATTCAAATCCAGCACATTCCCCGCTGTTTCCACTTTTGCTCCCATTACTTCTCCTCAAGTCAGCCAGCCAATTTCAATGATCTAAGTTTCTGATCAATGGCAGGTCCACACGCAATTTGTCCTCCTATGAAATGAAACCTTCCCACATGATGGATGCCATGTAGTGTTCCTTGCAGAAAGCCCATTGTGGTATGCTTCCCTCTCTTCTCCCATCACCCAGACTGTTTTGAGTTTATACTCAGGAGATGCTATTTCCTCCTCATGCAGTCCCCTTGTATGTCCCAGATGGCCAATGCAGGCTATCTGACCCTATTTGTGGTTGTTTTGCACAGTAGGACCCATGTGGTTGGTGCAGGAAGCAGAAGTGTCCCCTCCATTGTGCGCTCTCTTCTGCACCCAAGAATGTGTCTTTTAACCTGAACTTCACCCACCAGGGCCAATGTTTTTTTCATAGCCATGTATACTTGCAGTTAATAAAATGCAGTTCTTCTAAACAAATCACTGCGCCTCATCATTCTTCCTCACAACGATGACACAGCTGTCAGTCATCATGCGCGATCATCATTCTGCACTGGGAGTATGTCATATAAGAGTCCATTTCCCCCTCGCGCCGACGTTTGAGACGCTGAACACAACGAGCTACAGGGCCGCAGATGAGAGTACCGGAAGAGTGAGGGGCCCGGCAAAGCTACCGTGACCCATCCCTGGACGAGTACTAGTAGCAACTAGCAACAATCCACGCTCACGCTGCCATGCTACTATTTCCTATTCCCTCTCCTGACGCCACGACATATACCGGCCTAACCAGGACCATCTTGGGCGGCGACGGTAACCTGAACCCTGACCCGGAGAAAGACACGCAACGCAGCGCAACTACTGTATAACACCGCCCGCAACCTCCTTACCCACGCACCTCGAACCCTCATCGGTCTTATTTTCTTTATTGTTATACCCGCCATTCCCATTTCAGCAGGCAGGGAACGCCAACGCCACTTGGACTTGGGTGTGGCGATAGGAGGAGGCTATGCTCAAGTCTGTCCTCGGTGTGCCACACCACACCGAGAGCGACTCGGAGAGGGGCAGGCGGGCAGCGCCATCCTCGTTTCTCGGTTCTGTGTGTGACTTGGCAAGGACGGACTCGGACATCTCGGCTGACACTGACGCGCTGTTGTAGGTTTTACGATGCGTGGGAAGCACGCCAGCATCACCAGCGGTGGCGGCGTCGGCGGTGCGGGGGTCGATCGAGCGCGCGTCGCGCAACAACAACAACAACAACTCGCGCGCGGAGCACCGGTCTCTAGGTTAGGAATGGTTCGTGTGTGCATGTGTGGTCGGGCAGGGGCGGGGGACGGATTTACTACAGTCAGTGTACTGTATGTAGTGCTCGTTCACTTGGCCGTATGTCAAGGAGGTTATTACGGTACGTACCGGGTACTACTGTATGTTTCCATTTCCAATGTTCAGCGGATCGTCTCGGGCCTCCAACACACAAAACACAAAATACAAAAGAATTGTTTCGTCCCACATGACCAGTTGTGCCCATTACACTGATCAACGCTCGCCTAACACTCGCCGTATTTGTGCGACGGCTTTCCACCCCTCCGCCCCCGCTCAGTCCCCCGCGGAGTAGAGCATGCGGCTGTACGACAATAACACCTCATCACAAAGTCGCTCTTCTACTTCTCCGACGGTCGCGTCATAATGACGACCCTCAAACTCAATCACCGCGGCAGAACCAGGTATGACGGAGGGGAGGGTTTAGATGGGGGCCTGTACGATTGTGGCAAGGAGGTATTTTTGGACGAGTGAGATGTGTAGAGCATCCGCTGATCATAAGATATTGTCGGAAGCCTTCTTGCGTTGCTTACAGTAACTTCAGTGTGCTCGTGCTGTAAACTTTCCACTTGAGTGGGCAGGCAACTCTTACGTAATATACCAGTATTTTGGCACGTGATGACATGACGAATAGTTCCGCCGTCGTGTGCTGCTCTTTCGCTCTGGCGTCTGTTGTCATCACTGTAAACCGTACGACCAGACGACCAAAAAAAAAAGACAATGTCCCAATCCCTTCGCGCGATCAAGACTTTTCGCATACGCGAACTCACACTCGCCTCACCAAAAAACTCCCGAATACCTTCAGCGGCGACCGCCGCTTCAAATTTACATTCACCTGAGGGTTGTTCTCCTTCTTCTCGGAGTGGTACCGGCACCCTCAACCCATTCACCCCGCACAAGAATACCGAATCCGGCCGGTGGGCTCCACCAAGATATTCCCTTCGTCGTCAGGCGGACCTCATCAAGCATGCGCGCGCGAGCGGGACGTTGCATCTCCTGCCTCCAGGACCAAAAATGAACTCTGCGCAGCTCCTGGCGGCGGCGGCGGCGGCTACTGCTTCGTCTTGTTCTGTTTTTGAGAATGGCAACGTGGAGGAGAACGTGGGCGCAGTCACGGTTAAGAGTGGGTTGGTAAGTTTGCGGCGAGGACCTGAGGGGCAGAGACTGAGACCGGGCCACTGGCAGGAGGCGGCGGAGGCAGAGGCGGTGGTGGTGGGAGAAGCGCG
>QFEZ01000410.1:46667-69681 GCA_003316425.1 Russula lepida | reverse complement strand
ATGGTGGAGGGAGAAGCGCGAGGGGACGTGCCGGCGCCGGTGCAAGATTCGTTGGACACTCAGGGTGAGTGGACGAGGCCTGTGGGGTGGGTTGGGACGGTGAGGGAACGCAACGTTGCTGGTGCGGACGTTGGGAACCGTCTGTATGCGGGGAAAAAGAGGATGTTCAAGGGTCACAAGTGGGAGCGTGTGCGCGAGCGGCGCGTTGCCCGTACAAATATGCTGTTGCGTGACATGGATAAACGCATACAGCGTTTCAAAGGGGTGCGTTATTATTTCTTGTCCCCAGTTCTTCCCCCTCTCCCCTCCTTCCACTCCTTTTGGTCTTCCTTTGCTGACGGGCTTTCCCTTTTTCTTTCTGTGCTTTTCAGTACCGTGCTAAGGGTAGGCCATTGCCGCTGGCCAGAAGGGACAACGTGTTGAAGAAGACACAGAAGCTTCCGTTCTAAGTGCCTATAGAAATGAATTTATTTGCCTTTCATACTATTTCACCGTTTCGCCGTGACCTCCTAAATGCTCTTATCGTACTGTGTGACCCATCCGTGCGTTCCATGCGTTCCGTGACACGCCACGACACGTCCTAATGAGTATGTGATATTCTGGGGCGAAAAGTACCGTTTCGGCGAGCTCGCCATGATCTCTCCAAAAATCTGTACCGTGACTGCGATGTGTATCCCTCCCGGTAATATGATCACCACAATACAGGGCCCACTCCCACGCTACGTCAGAAGTGCTAACTGAGCCTGACGACTTCAGTAAGCCCTAAGCTTGAGTGTCTGTCGTAAGCGCTTGTCATCTCTAGTGCATAGCGAATCTCCCTTTGCTTACAGATCTTACAGACGGGCTGGACCGTCGGATGTTCCGCTAGAAGTGGAAGGCCGCCACTACCGGCTTGTATGTCCCCTGCATCGATGTTGATGTCGCACCCGCCACCTACACCTGTCCGATCGTGCCCCATGGACTGCGTCGTGACGTTCTCGAACTGGGGAATGCGAATATGATTATGACCCAGGGGAGCGGAATTGCCCATCGGGGCGCTGGGGTAGGACCCGGCGCCGCGGTAATAACCCGCCTGTCTGTCAATGGACGATCCGGGTGCCGCGCTGTTCTGGACTGGCCCTAGACCCGCCGCCTCGGGTGCGTGGCGCACAGCATTTTCAGAAGACGCCAGTTGGTGATCATCACCATCGTGTTTGATGGTGGTGGGTACATGAGCATTGGGACGTCCTGATGAAAAACACTCGTTCAATGCCCCCGTTATTTGGTGGGACAGAGGGGTGGTGTGGGATGATGGGTTCCGAGGAAATGGTTGGTGTCGTCCGTGTACACGATGGGGTCCACCTTGGAAGGCTGAGGATGTGAAAGCAGGGATTGGGGTGGTAGAGAGTGAGAAAGAACCTCCTGGGGAGGGGATGCGTCGCCAATATGTGGGGTGGGGTGGCTAGAGAAGTGCCATCGATAAGTACACAATACTCGTTCTAAGTAGATGGTCGGGGCGATGTTGGGACCTGGAGCAAGAAACTCACTACGTTAGATTTGCTGCTGACATCTGTGCATTACAATATTAGCACGGCTGGCCGTTGAACGCAAAGACAGGGGGAAATAGACACACGGGTCAAGATACAGCCAAATACCTCGAAATTATTGCCGACTCTGGCACCTGCATGCGAGCCTTGATGAAATAAAATTCCGGTATCCCAAAACAGCGTCGTGAGCTGCAGGCCACCAGGGCTGAGTGTGGATTCTGGAAAGACTTCCTTGGGTGGTGGACGGATCTGGTAGCTTGATCGTCGTGCCATCATGGTGAATAGAATTAGTATTACTCCCGCGGGGGAAGGAGGGGACGAAAGGGGACGAAAGAGGGGGGAAGAGGGGGGGAAGAACACGCAGAGGATGAGTGAGCGAGGGCCAAAGGCTGGTGAGGGGTTTAGAGTGAAAGGAGGAGATGGACCGAAAAGAAATAACGGTGGGCCGCAAATCCACAAACTGGGAATGGTGAGGCAGCCCAGCCCTACGAACGCAGGCACCTGTCGAGGCGAGAACGCCGACGACGGAGATAAGGCCAGCCCAGCCCAGAAGCCACAGATTAGGGTTTTATAAAATTAGGAAAAAAGGGAGCGCCGGCCGGTGAGGCGTGTGGAAGAGTACAGGGTAGGTCTGGCAGGGACGAAGCAGACGGTGGTACGCGGGCGGCCATTGGCTGGAGATGGCGGATTCAATCGCGTCACGCAAGTCCAGAAAATACGAGGGGTCGAATGAAAGCGATTGGATGATTTATTTTGGCGGAGGCCTGGAACTAGTAGTGAACCGTGACGGATGATAGATGACGAAGGGCTTCTCTTGCTTATGTCGTACACGAACCTTGGTTTGGGTATGCCAGAGAAGAAGGGGGCCGTGTGATGGTTCACTAACGTCCGAACTGCCAATGGCGAGACAGCATTGGCATAAAAATCGGAGATCAAGTCGGTAGAATAACCCATGAGAGGACCTAGAACATGCCCGCCTTGTGCCATTTACTGTACCTTCCAAGTAACCCGACCACCTGGCGTTTCTCTTTTGAACCCAGATCTGTCCGTTAAAAAGCCAAATATGAAGCTAAGGCCTTGACAGCCGATCCCCGTCCAAGCGGAGCACAAATGGTCCCATCCCTGGTGCGTGCTGGACGTTGTGACTGTAGTTCCCCATTCCGTAATCAACTGCGCCCGCGGGCAAACTGAACCGCAACGGGCACACGTGCCACTGATCACCATCACTGGTCCCGAGCCGCCACCGCAGCTGCAATGCCCCTCTGATCAACATATGCGTCTATTAACTCCTTACGTACTAATGTTAAATATCAATCGACAGCACACATAGTCCATTTGCGCCCTGCTCGGAGTGTGCAACTGAGAACCGAGAACGAACTCTTGAACCAATCGAGCGCCCTCCGAATGAACACGTTCTTGCCTCGAGGAAACCCTCGACGCCTTGAGCCATCGCAGATAGGCATTTTGACCAAATCCAAAATCTATTCTATAGCAAAAACAATAATAAATGACAATATATGGTAGTGTCAATTGAAATGTTCGACAGGTGCCCAATAAGGGACCTGCGGAGTGATCGATTAAGAAAACGAAGTACAGCCAGGCGCCCTCAAGGCGCTGGCATGTCGAAGACGGCATGGTTGCACATAATAGGTGATCCCAATACGAGCTGATGTTAGGTGATCCCAGGAACGAGCACAGGCACAAATAATCTTACAGTACAGTACAGTACAGTACAAGCCCACTTTGAGTCGTAATAAATAACCATGTGGAAAATATGATGAAGGGGTGGTGATTGCCGATCACGTGGAATTATAAGTTATTAAACTCAGTATAGGCGACGGTTGAGTTGTATGATGGGCATCCAGCTGCCTGAGGAGACATGCACGACACCGACCAGAATAATGTCGTTCTGGGTGATACCGTGACCATTTGGCGCAATGCGCCATCGAGGATCACCTTGATGCATCTCTGAAACTGCCCCCTAAAGCAATGGTGGTCTTAGCGAACTAGAAGAATCCCAAAAAAATGAGTAGACCACCCACACTCATGAACTTGTCGATGGAGCGACCAATATGCCTCACGAATTTTTCGATTGTAATTGGATTGCGATTCGGCGTCTCATCCCTCGTTTGAAATTGACGCTTCCACTCATTATAACCTGGCCACTATAGACGTCGAGGTGAATATTACCAAAAAAAAACATGCTTCCTAGAAGCATACTCACATTGATCCGAACATGGACGGATGTCCTTCCGCCCACATTGACCTGCTGTACAGAGTCCATAAGCCGTCGAAAGTTCCCATGGATCACGTCCGACAGCGACATCCCGATCGTCCCGTCATCTTGGCGGAGAAAAATGGGTAGTTGCAAGACTGCATCGGTCACATATTTGCGCAAGTCCCTGGGAGTCTGGGGGAACCAAGGGATTTGCGGAACGATGGTACCCCTCGAGAGGTCGGCTCTGTAGTCCAGAACTATCATCAGGTAACCCCGAGAGGACATCGCATTGTGTGAGATGGTGGGGTTATTGATGTGAGTGATGAAGAATGCTGCTGGCCATCCTGGAGCCGAGAAGCCCACTTGGAGGGCTCTGGGGGAGGTCTTGAGGACTGCGGAGAAGAATGACTCGGTGTGGGGCCCAAATGTGAGCCCGATGTAGCCATGCTGGTACATGTTATCTGTGCCAGAGGCTGGGGGTGGGTAGTGCATAGTCTGCGGCGCGAAGTTCATGTCTGGACAGGAGGATGGCGTGTGTATAGCTCGACGTGTCTGCAGGGGGTTTGGTGGTGGAACGATCACCGAGAGAATTGGAAACTGAGTGTTACGAATACTAGGATACTACGATCTAATATATTGGGGAGAAGCGGTGCCCACAAGCGTCATAAAAAGGGAATGAAATCGCCAGTGACCTGGTATAAACCCACCGGAGAATGATGCCGGGTGAAGAGACGGAACTCAAAACGAGTCAGCGGCGGACTCTGCCACGCCGCAACGACATATCATATCGCCAGACAGACTGATCGCAGGGGTAGCCAAAACGCATTGAGACACGGGGCGCTCAAGCGTGATGAAACGCTTCGGTGGAGAGATGGCAAGTAAGCCAGCGGTGTTGTCCCGACAAGCGCGTGGGCATGGGCATGGGCAGGGTGGGAACGTGCCAAACGGGTTGTAGCAATCGTGATCCCAAGCAAAAGAGCGGTCGATGATGAAAGATAACTAGAGCAGCGAGCGTTTAGGAACGAAAGATGGAGAGGTGGGACAGTTGCACTGGGCGTGGTTGTGCCCTCGATCTTGTGCCTGTCAAGTAACAACGCGCATCTCACTTGTTTGATGATCCCAGTAACTAAATCCGGACCGGGCCTCTTGCTGGTGCCAATTACCAACAACACTGCACTGCATCCCGCTTCCGCACACGGGCTGAACCTCCGGGAGACCGGAATAATTGTTTGCATATGCTACCCTAGGACGTGCATGTGCTCTCTGTCCAATTCAACCCCGCGGGGACTCACGTCCGCGTAAGTGTGTCCCTTTCTATCGCCGTTCAACTGCCATCATCCATCTCGCACATCGGACCCGTTCAAGTTCCCATTGCAATCTCACACATACAGTAGCATGTGCAATCAGCTCTCACTGACACAAATAGACTAAAGCCGAGGTGCCGCGGTTACTTTGACATACGAAATTTACGACGTCGTGTGTGAGAGTCAGGTCCTGTCATTTTGATGTCGGAGAGAATCATCGAGTCATATTTCCTTGATCAACGCTGTGCCTTGGAGCCTAATGGGTGGACCCGCGCGACGTCGTTCAGTTGAACTGACTGATCTGCTACGGCGCGCGGATGGCAGTGCGGGCGGCCAAAATGGGCCAAGCGCTCTTCGACAGTCGAATCATCGAATCATTGAATTATTAAGTTGGGCTGCGTACTGCGCTGCTGCGCCGTATTTCTCAGACTATTATTGTCTCAAACTTCCGGAGCGGGGAGTGGTGGTCGATTTTGGGGACCGATGAGGTAGTAGGTACCGGGCCTCCGATCATGTTCTACCAGCCTCCGATGTTGACGCGGTAAAAGTGTGGACGCTTAGTGCGGTGTCCTTGGGGACAAAGACATTCGTTAAACGCTTGCCTCTCGATGGTGGTCGTGCGAAACGTGCGCCCGTACAATGATCAATCAGTTACAGCTCGTCCAGAGCATGCGGAAAGCTTCGGTGAATAATGTAAGAATTTAGAGTTTAAAAAAGCTCCAACGGATTTAGATAGATAGGATAATTTATTCAGGCCACTTGAAAATTCGAAGAGCATGTCGTGTACTAGTACCATGACAAAACGACCCGGGGCTGCGTGGTGACCGAAGAAGCTAGTTCATCACATGAGTAAGAGCACGAATAAGAGAGCATGATAAGTCCTCCAGCTTCGAGATTTGCCCTTTGCCTACAACTTGAAGTTCGGATGTCGTGTAGTGACGATCTGAGGTTCTTTGACGAAAATACGTATTGATATCACTACTAGCATAGACATCATACACAGGCACCCATGGCACCAAGACATAAATACTGTGACCGCATGCATACAGTTAATAAAGGTCATGCCATTTCTATAAGCAGGGAGCGTCCGAAACTCGCGGATAAGGTGAGGTGGATCCAGTTCCGCGCCGTCACGGTGTCATCTTCTTTGCCCACATGGAACTCTGCATTGTGGGAGCATCACCAGGTGTTCCCCATCTATTGATCACTGACGCTCTGCAAGATGATAGCCGGGTCGCGGTGCGTCGGTGGAACACAGTAATAACCTAGCACGAGTGTTCAGCGTTTCGAGTTGAGTCGCCACGTCTCTATAGGACCATCGGACCGCTTAGTAGTGGGGTGTGGGTATCAGTCAACATCCCTTTCCATCATTCAAGGTGAGACTCGCAAACGCTGCATGATCATCTTTTCTTGAGTATATAATTACTGGATGGATACATGTGACATTGATCACGACGTGTTTCTGATCTGATGCGTCTCCCTCGTTCGAAGCATTGCACCCGAAAAAAGCACGGAGCCACATATAGGAAATTCGGAGTCGCATTGCCATATCGTGTGGCTGGATGGCGCCGCCTCCAGGCGCGTTGGAGTGATTGCAAGAGTCGTTGCAATCACATGAGTGAACAGAAGAGTTGTGCGGTAAGACGGCAGGATCAGGATATGAACACTTTCTTCAACTTTGAAAAGTCGCACTCTTCTTGGGTGCGAGGACACTTGACTTTTCCCTCGTTTTGGGCCGACATATATTCTAAAGCCTATTTGTGGTCAAAAACAGTATGAGTAACGATGATAAGAAGATCCAAGGCGGGAAAGGGGTGGGTCATCTACTCAGCGAGTCGGTCCTTACCTCTCGGGAATAAACATAGCCATTAGGAAATGCCATTGGCGGGTTATCCTCGTCCATGATTTTGCCACTCAAGCGACAGACAATAGTCGAATTGACATGATGACTGAATGGCACTTCTTCTGCTAGTTTGCCAAGCCAGGGATCACAGACAGGACAGTCACGGTTTTTCATATCGTGGTCGTAACATGTCGGGAGTTTCAGTGATGATAAACCACCGTACAGAGCGAGATGCAGTAAGGGTTCAGAAGGCAAGGTATTGAGGCTAAAAATTGCAAGTCGGAAAGATTGGATCAGGTTTGACCAACGGCCCTGGTCGTACAGTCGCTGGGTTGGGAGTAAAGACTACAGGATATCCGTATTTACTGGACACACGCACTTTATATGGGTTACATGTTGTTGTCTGCGGAAACGCGAGTAAAGCAGAGGCCTGTTGGATTTGCGTCAAGTGAGTTTCTTGCCATGGTATTAGATGCCTCTTGGAGTAGACGATGGCGTCTGTCGTTCTCCGTTCACGCGCTAGCTCGATGTATTCTTGAAGACGTAGGTCAAACTCAAGTGTGCCCTACTGCGGGGTCAGAGTCAAAGGATGAGTTCGATAGGAGATAAGCACCTTGAGTTTCCGAAGAGCATTCTTGTTCTCGCTGCACCATGCCAGGGCCTCCGTGCAGCTGTGGCTATTTAGGGCATCCTCTATTCGACGAATGTCCATGAACAAATCAATGTCGACTAGCTCCTACGCGTTACGATGTGATTGAAGGTGTCACAACTAGCAAGGATTGACTGTCTTGAACTTACCTCGATGCTCTTTTCTTGGGCGATATGTCGAGCCGTCTGATCCCGTCCATGACGGAGGACCCAATCCACTATCCACCTGTCTAGGCGTGTGTCGACCCATCGGATGTATTCAGGATCTTTGGAGCTCTGGATATGTTCGACGATGGCAAGGTGTTTGCATCGCTCGCGCATAACGTCCAACGTCGGTGAACCTGCAGTCGATTGCAAGTCGGATAACTGGTCCCTTATGCGAAATGAGCGGCTCAAAAGAGGAGCGATATACCGACTTTTCGTTTGAGACCTTCGACCCTGCCTATCATTCCCTCGATAGAATTGATGGCCTCCTGTGGATCTTGGCAGGAGCTATGAGCATCCTTTGCAAGGTCATTAGAGGTGGTCTGTATGGCCCCAAGTTCACGCTCAATATTCTTCTGGGCGGTACGAAAGACCTTGCGATAGTTCTCATATGGAACCTGGTGGGGTGTTCAGGACAAAAAGAGGGAGAGAGGGGAATGAGACGGACGCGAGCAAATGGCTGCTCAAAGATCAAAAGGCCATCAAGGGTAGGTTTGCTAGTTGCCATGAGAGGAGCGGGATGCTTACGTGATTGTGATGAACTTGCACCAACACTCGACCGACGGTGCCCTCCTCGTCATGTCCCATCAATACGCACATCTCTACCAGCAACAGCATCCCCAGCTATTTGACGACTACCATCGTCCTCAGCATTCCCCGCAGCCAGTACGCTCTCAGTCGTCCTATCAACACGCCCAACCATTACCCCCACCTGTCTCCCCAATCCCTTTGCATTACAACAACCCAATTCCAGCCCCGAGTCCTCAATATCCTCAACAACTCCCGGGTGTTCCTCATGTAGCATATTCCTCCCCATCCACGAGCCCCGTTTCCAGTGGCCTTTCTCGGAGGCCACTCCCTACACCTGGCGCGCCTCCCTCCCAATTCAACTCGACTGCTTTTCGTCCCCCTTTGCCTACGCCTGGGCCCACACCAGCGCCCACTTCTCCACAGCCTCACAGTCGCGCTTCACGCGCTAGTTCGCGTCCCCCGTCTAACGTTGCCGGTCCCTCGCAGCAACCTGGTACCTCCCTCCCATCTTCTTCTCCCACTTCACCCACGAGTGGCAGGCGGCCTCTTCCTCTACCTCGCGCGGCTCCAGGTAGTTCCTCAGATACTGCCACAAGGAGCTCTAGCCCGGCCAAGGATGCCCTTAGGTCCTCCGCTCCGTCAACGGCCTCAGCATCCCTCCCTCTTGATCCATCCTCGTCTGCTTCACAGACTAAATTTGTTCCATATTGGAAACGCACTCTTCCCGATCCCTCTTCGGAACGCATGGCCAATGGATCTAGCTCACAGGAAGCTGTCAATCCAGGTCCTTCCGGATCTTCAGTCCCCATTGCGTCTCCTGATGCTAGTCAGCAACTGCGAGATCGCAGCAAAAGTTTCACTACTGGGCGGCCCCTACCACCATCTCCGCTTGATGGCTCAGTTGGCAAGCCTCCTGTTATCCCACATACAATTGGTGTTTCTGGGGATCATCCGCGGCTTCCTAATCCTTGGCCCTCTCCCGCGAGAGCGAGCACTCGGCCGCCATCACCCATCAAACTCGCTAAGAGTACTTCCTCTTTACCATCTTCGGCTGGGACGACGACCCTTTTTTCAAACCATCCCGTCTCTCCAACCAAGAGTTCCGTGCCTTCTCGTCCGATCTCACCTGCCTCATCAGACGATGATGGGAAGCCATCCCAGAATGGGAAAGCTCATCAAAACGAACGCCGGACGCCGAGTCCACAATATGGAATTCGCGATTTACCCCCGAAATCACGATCTGCCATAAGTCAGAATAGCAACAAGGCGAAGCATACTCGAGCGCCAGCGTCGATTGACCGCGACCCACTAGACGAGACCCCCCGTGGCCGTCCTAATCGTTCCTCGACACTTCCCCAACCGCCACAGAGTCCGTCGGCGCAGTCAAATCATCGTTTCACGCAATCAGCGACTGTGCGATCAGCACCCGTCGTCCCCACAGTTGCAGGATCCTCTCGACTTCCGGCTTCAACACCTACCTCGCCCACTGGATGGCCGAACACCCTCCCCCCTCTTCCAAGGGCACCGGTAGCTGGTGCTGGAGAAAAGCCTATTGTCAACCGGACTCGCAACTCAACACAGGAATATGTCAATTTGGATGATGCACCTCCCCCCTCTCTACGGCGTTCACCTTCCCCATCAGGTGTCTCTTCTCGGGTTGTGCCTCGGATAAAGACTCAGTCTATGGCATCCAGTCCGCAAAAGAGTTTCACCCACGACGCGCCAATCACTCAACGACGTAGTGCGGCGTCGGTTCCATCATCGCCTGAAAAAGTATCTATCAATCTGCCTCAGATATCAACAGACTCCACGCACCAAGGGACTCGCAGTCGCTCTGTCACCCCAGCGAGCATACGGCAACCTTTAGTAGAGCGTCATCGTGTCCAGCCGCCGTCCGCCTCTCGTCCGCCTCCATCAGCCTTTTCCCAGAGGTTTGCTTCCGGAAAACCAGCTCCGTCCGAGCCACAAGTAACAACCACGAGAGTACCGCATATATCAACTCCTGGAGGCGGTCCTGATGACGGGGGAAATGCCTCAATCTTTCTGTCCGAGCCCGAGCTCCCCCAAATCACCTTCTCTGATCCGACAGAGCCGTCATTAGACACGGATTATAGCGACGCATCCCCAATTGACGAGATACGTCACGACCATGGGTACCCGAATAGCACTCCCATGCCCGCCACTGGAGGCGGGCGAGTATTCCCCCCGGCGTCGTCCGCTCGTCGTGGGGGCGGCCTTGCATGTGGGGGTTGTGGTGGCCCTATTGTTGGACGAATCGTCAGTGCAATGGGTGTTCGGTGGCATCCAGGGTGCTTCCGGTGTTCTGACTGTGATGATCTGCTCGAGTATGTGAGTTCGTATGAGCGCGATGGAAAACCTTACTGCCATTTCGATTATCATGAGGTGTGTGGCCTTACGTTTGAGAATCAGGGTTTTCGAGTGTAACGTCCGATCGGTGTTTTTTCTTCAGCGTTTCGCGCCACGTTGCTATCATTGCAAAACACCTATTGTGGACGAGCGGTTCATAACTCTGGACGACCCAGAGCTCGGGAAGCGCACATATCACGAACAACACTTTTTCTGTTCCGAGTGCGGAGATCCATTTCTTGCTCCGAGCATCGATCGCCAAAATGCCCAGGGTGGTGGGGGCGTCACGTTCAAAGGCGATGGCGAGTTTGAGAATGATGACGTGGGGTTCACCGTGTATAGGGGATACCCATATTGTGAGGCATGCCACGTCAGGCTCCGATCTCCGAAATGCAAAAAGTGCAAGAACCCCATTCGGGATGGTATGCAAGCCGTAGAAGCGATCGGTGGGAAATATCACTGGCAGTGCTTCTGTTGTACCGTATGTTTCGTCTTTTAAGGAGCGTGCAGTTCTTTTTTGGTTTCACTCACGTTCGGGTATTTTTTTTTACAGGGCTGCGAGAACCCATTCGAAGATCCGTCATTTTTCTTACGGGACAATAAACCCTTCTGTGAACGGTGTTACCGCATCATTCTCAAGAGCGAGATGTGATCATACAGTAGCAATCTCTTTCAGACTCTTCTTTTCTTGTTTAAACCCATCATCTTATTCACGACCTGACGACATTACTTTGCTGTATTATTTATCCATATTCACCCCTCAACGGGAGCATATTTATTTTCCAACGTCGTACACAATACGCTGGGCTACATGTGAAACTAGTTCAATAAGTTGAATTATAAAATTAGATTGCGACTGTAGGATTGTCATTGAAGTAGTTGCCGTGTAAAGCATCAAGGCGTGTATCGGGTTCCAAAAAGCGCTGTAAACGATGTGATCCCAGTATCGCAGCTACCTCCCCCTCTCGATAATCTTTCTGTTCTAGCATGTGCAGGTCTGGAACAGGAGGAAGCTTCACGAACACGTCGCGCGCTTCTTGCACGGCCTGAAGATACGTCTGGAGCGGGACACGTGGGACGTACTGCTTCTCCTCTGCTAAGAGACCCTCTATCGTGCCGTACTTGCGGATGTATTGTAGTGCCCGGTGCGGACCAATGTTCCGGATGCGAGGGGCGAAATCCGTGCCAAGAAGGAGCGCGAAGTCAACCAGAGCGGGTGCATCGAGGCGGAGCGCGGATCGCACCTCTGAGCCTGAGATTAGCATGAGGGCCTTTTCTCTGCTTGTGATGTTGCGGAGGAGAGGGGCACCATAGATGAGAACGTCCTATGAGGGGGGTGTGGTTATGCGGTGGGTCGAGGAGGTATATGTGAAGAAGAAAGAAAAGAGAGAAGTTTTAAACTCACCGTGTCTTCACTGGCGACGTAGTCTGCACAGCCGTTAAGCACGAGAGAGGAGGCGAGGGCTTCCGCCTCGTATGGACCTGTGGATTCGATACAGGGCACGCCCATCGCGTGTAAGATATTTTTGCTCTCTTCGTATGTGATTTCGGTTGGTGGGCTGTTGCGGCGATCGTAGGACTGGACCATGAAAGAGCTCTTCTCCCGAAGAGTCGTGAGAATAGTCGCAGTCGGCGACTCGTCAAGGTCTACAGCCTCGTCAGGATCCGTGAGTTTTTCCCAAAGTTTACCTTCTTCGAGGGTAAGCTGGTATTGAGTCTTGGACATAGCGGCTTGGACTTGAGCGTCAGCGGGATCTATAGGTCCCGAGAAGACGGGTGAAGACGGGTGAATTTGGGGGAAGGTCGATGAAAGCACGTCTAGTTGGGCTTGCGCGTTAGCGGGCTCTACGAGTTCTTGCGACGCGAACACTGTGGGTATGGCCGAAATGACGGTGGTTGGGATCACGTCCAATTTAGCCACACCACGACGGTAGTGCATGTAGAGATTGGCCAGAGACGAAGCCAAACCTTGCCATTTTCCACCTTCTTTAGGGAGTTCGGTCGAAACGAGAGCATGTCTGTCCTCGCATTGATTGACCACACTGGGCGACGACAATCGTTGTTCGAAGTGGTGTAGATCCGGTTCTTCGGTCCCAGCGCTGTATTGGCTTTCGGATGTAAGGGGGCAGTGTTCATTTTCACAGAGGTCAACTCGTGGCGCAACGTACGTCTCATCAATTCCTTTGGGTGCAATCATATCAGCGGCCACAGACAGGCTGTTCTCATGATATATTTCGTCGAGGTCCATTTCATCAGGCCAATGAATTTCCTTTTGATCCCAACTGGGTTCTACGTCTTCAAAACGGCGCCGAAGAGAATGATCCGTGGATGACACTTGCTTTGGGTCATGCTTGGGGACAAAATAATCCTCCAAACCAGCCATTTGGTTCCGAAACGATGTCTTGAAGAGCAGACGCTCATCGTTATCGAGACGACGCAACGCGTCTAGCCCCTTTGTTAAAGCTAGCAGTCGTCTTAACCTGTCAGATTCAATTTCTCCCCTAAGAACGTCTGTACGCCTTATATGTCGCCGCCGATTTTGCTACATCGTGTTAGCAAGGTGAGACTGACGGCAGAGGGACACACACACTTCGCTGCTCTTTGCGACAGTCCGTTCTTCGCCATCGAACACGCATATAGTTCGAATATCATGTTCCCTGAGTTCATTAATGAGACGATACCACCCCAAGATGTGCCTGTATTGGTGAGGCATGGGTGCAAAGTGAAACCGTTGAGTGACAAGTGTCCCATCGCTGAGAAAGAACTGGTGAGAGGGGGGCGAAAGGGCGGGACGCGCTTTGCAATCACATTACTAGGGTCTTATTGGAGAGGGATTTGAGACGATTGGGTAGCTGTGTGATCACCTGCGGGCTTCTTGGGTGAGAAAGGCGGTAAAGAGGTTAGCTCAGCAACGCGCACCAGGTTTTGAGCAAGAAAGGCGTGAGACCCAAAACGCCCATACAACGACTAGAAGAGCAAGTGTGGCCAAGTGTGGCCGAAACAGTAATCGACCACGTTACCTGCTACGTCGCGCTATTTCGACCTCTCTTGAATCCTGATATACAAAACCAACAGGCAAGGCCAATCTCCTTACGTTCTCTCTCTTTTTACATTCAAACGGCCCATCTCGCCCAACGTTGCTTCGTCATCACCAGCTCGCTTGCCCGCTCAACCGTTTTTTTTTGCAATTACGCCTTCCGCCCACCTAATCCGCCATGTCTGTGATGCTCACAAAGTTCGAATCAAAGAGCAACCGCGTGAAGGGTGCGTTCAATGAGTCACAATACTACTTGCAAATCTTAATCACACTCTAGGCCTCGCTTTTCATCCAACCCAGCCGCTGCTCGCCGCTTCCCTACACAATGGTAGCGTGCAGCTGTGGAACTACCGTATGGGCGTTTTGGTGGACCGATTCGAGGAACACGAAGGTGACTACTACGCTGTGTCATAGCATTTAGATCACTGACTTTTGTGAAGGACCGGTTCGCGCTGTTGCCATTCATCCCAGTAGACCACTGTTAGTAACTGGAGGTGACGACTATAAGATCAAGGTCTGGGGTGAGTAATTGCGCCTTTTCATCCGGACCTGTATTTATTGTCCCCAGACCTTAGACCGCAAAATAGAAAATGCCTCTTTACTCTACATGGTCATCTGGATTATGTGCGGACAGTTCAATTTCATCATGAAATGCCCTGGATTGTGCGTACAAATCTCTTCATGGACTTCAGTTTATTCACTTGAATCCCTTAGATCTCCAGTTCAGATGACCAGACGATTCGTATATGGAACAGCACGTCCCGCAACTGCATAGCCATCCTCACTGGCCATTCTCACTATGTAATGTCAGCCCTCTTCCATCCCAAGGAAGACCTTGTCGTGTCTGCATCCATGGATCAGACCGTCCGGGTATGGGATATCTCTGGTCTGCGTAAAAGTACACCCAATTCAGCCCCTGGCACATTCGACACATTCGACAACTTCTCAACGGTCAAGTATGTCTTGGAAGGTCATGACCGTGGTGTCAACTATGCTGTCTTCCACCCAACCCTTCCCCTCATCATTTCTGCTGCGGATGACCGGCAAATCAAACTGTGGAGGATGAGTGACCTGAAGGCGTGGGAGGTCGACGCATGCCGTGGTCACTTCAACAATGTCTCAAGCGCTGTCTTCCACCCCAAGCACGAACTGATCGTATCGTGCGGAGAAGACAAAACAGTTCGAGTCTGGGACCTCGCTAAGCGATCTGCTGTACAAACCTTCCGCAGGGAACATGATCGTTTTTGGGTTTTAGCTTCACATCCCGAGCTCAACCTCTTCGCAGCGGGTACGTGCCTGCTACCACTACTGGACCTCAGTTAATACCTACTCTACAAACAGGTCACGACAACGGTCTCATTGTCTTCAAGCTGGAGCGTGAACGCCCTGCCTTTGTCCTTCACGGAGATACCGTATACTACGTCCGAGACAAATACGTACGGTCATACGACATCAATACGGGCTCGGACATAGGTCTTCTCAGTGTGCGCAAGTTTGGCAGCCCATATGTACCCCCGAGAACACTCAGTTACAACCCGGCTGAACGTGCCGTCTTGTTGACCATCTCATCCGACAATGGGCTATATGAGCTCACTAACCTTCCGAAGGATATTTCTGGAGAGTTGAAAGACTCCTCGCTCGATGGGAAACGGGGCGTAGGGCAGAGCGCAATATTTGTTGCCCGCAACAGGTTTGCTATTCTTAACAAATCAACACAGGTATGCCAACAGCATGCTTGGAGTGCTATATGATATCTTATTTCTCGGTAGCACGTCGAAGTCTGCGATTTGACCGGCGCTGTTGTCAAGAGCATAAAACCGCCTGTTCAGACGAACGAAATCTTCTACGGTGGCACCGCAAGCCTTATCCTCAGCTCCACGAGTTCTGTTATTCTTTACGACATTCAGCAACAAAAGACCATCGCTGAACTTAACACCCCCCCGGTGAAGTATATAGTGTGGAGTCAGGATGGGTCTCAAGTTGCTCTTCTAAGTAAACATAGTAAGTATGCTGTTCATCTCATTCGGTGGAGAATAGAATTTCACTGTCGTTTTTGTGCTCAGCTATCACAATTGCCAGCAAGATGTTCTCCCAGAGCACGCTGATTCATGAAACTATTCGAATCAAGTCTGGTGCATGGGACGATTCGGGAGTGTTCGTTTACTCTACCCTTAATCACGTCAAATACTGTCTTCCTCAGGGGTCTGTTTTCTAAACCTGTTACCTGACACGCATTTCACCTTCATAACTATAGCGACCACGGTGTCATTTGCACCCTTGACAACCCAGTCTACCTGACTCGAGTCAGGGGCAAGGTCGTGCACTGTTTGGACCGCTCTGCTCGACCTCGTACAATTACTATAGACCCCACAGAATATCGATTCAAGCTTGCACTCATCCGTGACAATTATGACGAAGTCTTGTATCTCATTCGCACTTCGAATTTGCTGGGCCAGAGCATTATTGCGTATTTGCAACAAAAAGGCTTCCCTGAGGTAAGTAGTACTAGGATACTCCAAACGGGCGTTACCTCTCTCCCTCCCACAGATTGCACTCCATTTCGTCGAGGATAAAAATACTCGTTTTGACCTAGCTATCGAGTGCGGCAATCTTGATGTCGCTCTTGAAACCGCCAAAGCGATCGACCGTGCTGAATGTTGGGACCGTCTGGCTCAGCAAGCCCTGAAACAAGGGAACCATAAGGCACGTAGCCCTTTTCGTGCTACTCCAGGTTTGTTTTAAGCGAGCGTTATATCAGATCGTTGAGAAAGCCTATCAGCAAACCAAGAACTTCGATCGCCTCTCGTTCCTATATCTTGCAACCGGCAGTACCGATAAACTAGTCAAAATGCAAAAGATTGCAGAAGCCCGTGGCGACCCAATGTCTCGTTTCCACAATGCACTGTATGTAGGGGATGTGCGTAGCCGTATTGCCGTATTGCGCGAAGTTGGCCTTCGTATGTTCTTTCCTGGGCTTGTCGGAGCGTCATAAGATTATTGATTCGTTATTTTAGACCCTCTCGCTTATTTGACCGCCAAGACAAATGGGTTTGACGACCTTGCCCTCGAAATTCTCGAGGCTGCTGTGTTGACCGAGTCGGATGTTGACGACATTCCGGATTTTGGTCAGGCGAACATGAAGCCCCCATCGGTTGTTACACCAACCACGAACCTTGTGTGGCCAACTGTTTCCGGCGGCGAGAGTTTCTTCGACCGTGCTCTCGTTAATGGAAACCTGGAGACCGGGGTTGAGTTTCACGCCAACGGTGATGCTGGTGCTGCATCTGTGGCTCTTGATGACTGGGCGAAGGACGAGGAGCAAGATCTAGCAGCTGACGAGGACGGTTGGGATCTCGACGCGGGCGGGGATGCCCGCGTAGATGAAGCGGAGGACGCTGAATATGTCGATGCGGAGGAAGAGGAGCTCGGACCTGGCGCTGCGCCAGGTGTCGACGAGACCGAAGTTTGGACGCGCAACTCACCATTTGCCGGGGACCACGTCTCCGCTGGATCTTTCGAGTCAGCCATGCAGGTTCGTTTTATTGGTGCCCACCAAGTATAATACAAATCTTGACACTTTGCTTTACAGCTGCTCTACCGCCAATTTGGAGTCGTCAATTTCACCCTCCTTAAGCCCCTGTTCGTGTCGACATTCCGGTCATCCCACACTTATTTGTCACCGCTGGCTTCGCTTCCACCACTGCAACTGCATCTTCGTCGTGACCCCGCAGAATCATCCCTTTCTCGAGTATTACCTACGTCGGTGCAGAACCTTCGTCAAGTTCGCGCGGAGTTGACGGAGGGTCTCCGCGCAGTATCAAGCGCGAAACTTCCCGAGGCGCAAGCGACGTTCCGCTCTGTTCTACAGTCGCTCCTCTTCGTAGCAGTTACTTCAGATGAAGAAGCCAAAGAGGTAAGGCCTCGTCCGTCTTGTGCACAGCTGGCATATACTAACCTGTTATAGTGGCGTAGTACAGTGACCTCCGCTCGTGAATATTTACTTGGTGTGTCGATTGAGCTCGAGCGCCGCCGTGTTGCGCAAGAAGAGCCAGATAACGTTAGGAGGGGTCTTGAGCTCGCGGCATACTTCACGCATTGCCAACTTCAGCCCCCTCATCTACAGATTGCCTTGCGCAGCGCCGGTCAGGTCTTCGCGAAAGCAGGTAATGCAGGAATGGCTGCAAAGTTCGCGCGGAAGTTGCTTGAGCTGAATCCAGACCCAAAAGTTGTCTCCACGGTAAGGTGACCCCTGCATTGACATGAAAGGTATTGCTGATTAGCAATAGGCGAGACAAAGGATTGCCGCTGGCGAACGCAATCCAAGAGACGCAGTAGAGATCTCGTATGATGAATTTACTGAGTTCGAGATCTGCGCGGCCAGCTATACACCTATCTACAAGGGCTCGCCGAGCGTGCGCTGTCCATACACAGACGCGGCATTCCTTCCCGAGTTTAAAGGAACTCTTGATCCGCTAACCCGCTTGACAGAGATAGGTGCTGTTGCATCGGGGTTACCAGCGCCACGGTAGTTTGCAGATAAAAGGTGTTTTCCCTATACATAAACCTGTTCAATGGATTCTCTCTTCTTCTTGGCCATGGTCATGGTGAGCCCGGCGAGTGTGAGGAAGACCTGCTTGGAAATGTTTGCACGTGACTAGCGATGGGAAATCACGAGACTTGAGACGCGTCTAAGGCGATAAAATTTGGGAAACTTGTGCGTTCGTGCAAAACCATGTCTTCCGACACTCAATCACCCCGTCCTCCGTCTCCTGTGGAGGACTCTGCCCATTCTGCGAGGGTACATTCATCGCCAAGTCCGGTCGTTTCGGGTGCAACCGCATCGGTAGCGCTTTCCGATGCTAACAAATCCCAGACACGTTCAGTCACTGCTATCTTGCGAGACACTTCTACTCCCCTCGATCGAAACGCGTGTATTATTGCTCCTTTTGATGATGAGGTACGGCGTGACGTAGAGTTTCATCAAAGTTAGTTCGGCATGTATATATGCGCGGTTTCGCGCCGGTGCTCCGCCTGTTAGAGTGCGACACTGAACATATAATTGCAGATCTGAAGGATAAGCAAATTGAAATTATCGCCTTGATGAATAGTTGGGTATTCTCGCGCCTCATCGCCGAGAACGAGAGAGCGGGAGAGTCACTGGCCCGCGAGATGGATACCGTCGCAGAGGCAGAGCGTGAACAAGGCATGTCTCCTCTTTCTCTTGCGTCATCTTCCTACGCCTTTGGGCTTTCCTAGCCCGCAGGCTCTTCATTCAGAGTCCCGCGCACTTTGTTTTTTCTCCAAGCTTCGCGGTTACATTTACATGGTTTTCGGCACTTGTTCTAGGAACGCGCACTGACAACTTCTTTTCCTTGACCGGTATGGTAGAACGGATGCGCATACAGCTGGAGAACTGCGTGTCCAATATCAGAGCAGCCCTCGCAGCCCTGAGTAGGGCGGTGATGTAGAAAGTGTAATTAGGCTATACCATGTATGGAAATTCAATATTGAGCGGTCGCGACTCGCGCGTTCCGAGTCCGACACCAACGCAGTTATCACCCGTGGGTCACTAAACCTACAGGGCTCGACAATCTGTTCGTGAACGTTTACCCTCTCTCCACGTACAAGACACTTGCGCCGACGACAACATGGGTGTCGATTCTCAACACTGTTCTTTCGTTCTCTTGGCCGAGTTCGATATTGATCGCGGTGCCCAACTCACGTACCAGTTTCCACAACCGTTAGGAGCAGATGAAGGGTGCGTTATCCTGCTAATTATGTACCAATCTATCCCATCTTAACCCTCTTCCCCACTGACAAGTCTCCTCGCCAACTTGATGTTGCCTGACGGAGCCGAAAAGCATCTTGAGGACTGGACCATTTTCTTTTTGAATCAGACACCTTTCAACATGATCGAGCCAGTACTGGCCTTGGAAACGCCAGATAGTCCGGGAAAAGAGGACACTTCAGAGTTGCTTTACGTGCTCAATCTAGTACGGACGAAACATGATAAGACTGTTCGAAGGTGAGAGGCACTACCATGCCCGAGGCTTGGTGCTGATGCAAATCACGCTGGTGGAAAGGGGTGCAGTAGTGAAGGCTATGGCAATATGTACGCCACATCCTTTTATCCAGATATTCAAGGTGCGCCGTACATGCCAACTAAGCCAGATGGTCGCCAACATACCTCCATCGCATAGCCCGTGCTTCTCCTAGCACTCGACGACTACTTCTCGTCACCATCCCAAGATTGCCTGGCGCGCCTGTTTGATGCCATTAATTCGATGGATCTGTCTGGTGCGCCAATCTTGACGCGTTCTGAAAAGATAATCATGCGCAATTCGGAGCGCAAGGATGTCTTTATTGAAAAGTTTACCCCGCTACGCGGTTCAGAGCACCTCAAAGGACGAGTGGTCCACAGGCCAGTGAACTCTAACGGATCACACTCCAGCTTCGATGAGGGCATTATGATACGAACCAAGGACGGCGCCGAGGCGCGAGGCCGTACAGGTTCAGAAACGAGTGTCCGGGTTCCGTCCACCACTCACAATGGAACCCATCAACATTCCCCATCTGAGGCGTCGTCATTTACTTTGGGAGGCAGTGCTGTCTGGGTTGGGGAAGAAGGAACCTTGGTTGACCACGGTTCTGCTAATGGCAGTTATGGAAGTCACGGAAGTCTGGTAGCTACCAAAGGCGGCCGAAGATCTACAGATAACTCGTCCAGTTCCTCTCATGGACCACACTCGCGACCGCCAATAAACGCAGGGACGTCGGACCCTCGCTTAGGAACAAAAGACACGCACTTCTATCATACGACGATTGACTACAAGGGCCACCAACTACCGATAAAGATGCCTTTGTCTACATTTCCTCAGGAGGTTGGCGATGTAAGTGTCCCTGATGGTCAATGGCACTGCTATGACTAGAACTGACTCACCCAATGCAGTATTCCCTTATTCAACTCATCCAAACCTTCTCCACCGCCACTACAGGTGGACCCTTACACCCTCACCTTCATACCAATGGAAGTCTCACACACCCAATTATCCTGTTATTTAATGCGCTTGTAACTGGTAAACGTATCATTTTCCTTGGTCATAACCGGCCTGCTGGCCAAGTATCCGGTTATGTGTTGTCTGCATGTGCTCTAGGCTCAGGCTGTGGCATTGTACTCCGGGGGTTCATCGAGCGGGCCTTTCCTTATGCAAACCTTATAAATCGAGATGAATGGGAGTCAATGTAAGGGTCTTACACCGCCGCTGCATCACTGGTCCTAACTAATCTGGTTTAACCTGACTCAACTAGTCCAGCATACATTGCTGGGGTAACAAATCCAATTTTTGAGTCATCGGGATCCTGGGATTTACTGTGTGACGTGGCTGGCGGTCGAATGATCGTATCCAAAGACATACATTCTTCGCATCCTCCGTCTGGAACCCATTCAGGACCACCGTCAACCCTTACACGCGCCGGGACGCTTAAAGCAGAATCTTCGATTGGTAGTGAGGACGAACTTGGCCGTCTTCCCGGGCGAGAAAAGGAGACGCAAAAAAGCGACTTTACTGCAAAAGCAGACAATGCCGACAATGTGTTCATTGAGGATGTAAGTGCACAGGACGGTCAATGAACCCCATTCGTATTAATGCGCCTCTCCTCATCCCTGTCTTAGATCATCTCGGCCATCAATTTTCACTTCGGGGAAACGCTAGTTAGAGCCCGCTTCGTGGATTATGTGGCACGTTTTATCCGATTGGCGTCACGGTATGAGGAGGACATCCTCGGAGCAACCGCCATTGGCTTCCCTTCAACGCCATTTAATGAAGGCCCTGGCGATACTTCCCAGCTGGGCAGCGGGGTGATCTTTCTCGACGACATCGCTGGTTCTAGAGAGGTGACGGCAAACGCAAGCAGGATCGAGGCCTGGCGTCGAACCTCGATGTATCGCATGTTCCAAGAGGTAATTTTGTACTATCACTAAACTGTTCAAGTATTTTCTCACAGCGGGCCCCGTGTAACAGGATTTCAGGCGCAGCCTTGCGACCAACGCAATCCGCGGATTTGATATTCACCATCAATTATATCGACTGCGGAACGTAAAGCACATGCACGATGCAGAGGTAGAATCGATCATGCGGACTTTGGTAAATTCGGTACAGACGTACGATGAGGTGATGGAGGTGCGTGGTTGGCTGCGGGCGCATCGTTCGAATCAGTTCCCTTGACCCATCGGGTACAGCTTCTCTCACTGACCTCTCCGTACAACGGTGGTCTTCTTCCCCTAAGCTTTGGGCTGTTCCACCAGCAGGAGGTCGTGCGCGACCTTACCGTCGATCTGTTCACGCAGCTCCGCATGTTTCCAGTGAGTTTGTCGATCATTACGCTTTCTGTTTGTTTTTCTTGCGCGGCGCAGCCCCCTAAATCTTGATGTACGGCATTACATGCAGGTTGGCGTGCAGTTTTTGCAAGCGCTGAATCATTTTCAACGTTACGCCTATGTTCGACAAGCCCACACGCGAGAATCGCGAGGCAGCAACGTGCGAGACCCCTCTGGCGCTGGTCTGTTAGCGCCGCCTACCAGCTTTTCGAGATCCTCTTCCCACAGGAGTGAACCTAACTTGGGTGCGGGGTGATGAAGTTTAGCACCCAACTTTGTATCCGTCGTGTATCATTATACCATGGGCTGCTGGATGATCAGTCATGAACAGTTATGTTTTCTCTGTAACCATTTTTCATTTTTAAAACAAACACATCGAGTCATGTCATACATACACCCTTTTGCTATAGACCACCTCTGCAGGCTCGCGGAGCATAAACCAAACTGCATATGCTTAGCCAACTAGGCGGAATCATCACCAAGTCCGAGGATATAGGTTTGGCTGTGTGATTGTATCCGAGCTACGCGAAATGCACATTCCACTAGAACTATTGCTGTGCAAGTGAAGCAGCTGGTGTAGCACGAAATACCTAGGAGAACAGAAGTTGAGCCTAGACTCTGTCATCATGAATGGACCACAGAGCCTTAAGGCGATCCTCATGTGGCTCAGGCCCAGTCACTGGCGGAACCGTCCTAGAGTCATCGTAGTCAAGAATGGAAGCTTGCGGTACATATTTTGGAAAATATGTACCATGTGCTCACAGAGCCACACGCCATACGGATGAGAATCTGACGATGTATTCCATATCTTGGATACATTACAGTATAGTGGAGAGAAGGAGGAGAGGGAATCAAAGCGCGGTAGCCGATGGCTGTGCAATAGAGTCGGACACGTGGCGGTTGCCCGTGAAATTCCTTGCATAGCCTTTTTCATAGCCTTTTTCGGCTTCGCTGCCCTG
>QFEZ01000410.1:31168-46649 GCA_003316425.1 Russula lepida | reverse complement strand
GAATAACCACGGCCCGGGTAATGTCCGTGAATAAATGGGTAGGAAGAAAGAAAGTTTTGAACGATTTGGTGAGCCCAGTGAGAACGCTGCCATGCCAGCCATGCATGGTGCCAAAGAAAGTTAAATGGACAGACGTGGCACCACCCATGAGAAAAGAACCTTCGTGAGCCTTGCGGATCGCAGTTATAAGTCTCTCAGGGACGGTCGGCAAGCTTCTTTTTAGCGAAGGAAGCGCCATGGCACTAGAGGATGATAGCTCCAGAAGGCTCCAGACACGCTGCATTGCTGTTGCGCAAACTCCATGTTTGCCGTCAGAACTCCTGTGAGTGCCGAGTGCCCACGGCGGTGTGGCACCACCTAGTGGCACTGTACCACGAGAATTTTGAGTACTAGAAAGGTGGACGGATGAATGTGCCCATAGAGGAACGGAGACGGTGACCAGGAAGTCGGTAAATAAAGTGGGTGCCCAAGGTAACAGTGGGAACATCGCGACCATGGCACTTTATATACAAGCCGGTCGACTGGCCGACCAGTAGCCCGTACCACGTAATAGTATAGCAACTGAAATAAGAGGTGGCGGCCCGGGGCGCATTTAGCCTTTTACTACGCTTCACAGCCTCGGTGGAGACTCTTGGAGTAATGGCCTGTGAGTTAGCATCGCAATGATCGTATCGTTACTGGCCTAGGCACGAACGATTTCAAAGGCTGTATGTAGATCAGGATCTCGAAAAGATGCAAGGACTCCCTAGGTAAATGCCACCGCGTCAAGGTCCCATTTTTGACAGCGCGGGAAGCAGCACTAGTGCCGGATCGCCCCCGAGCTCGCTCAGCGAACGCGCTCTTAACATATGGCACACGACACTTATACGAATCATCATACCGGACCCGGTCAGTAAGACGTCATCGTACATATCTAGATGGTACCGTTCTTCGGGTGACAATGCTGTATGCTGTGGCCGGAGGTGCAAAGTATCCTGTCAGCTGTGAATAGTAGAGGAAAACAAAAGGAAATGTTATGAGAATTCTCATATCATCATATTCGAAAGGCATTGCAATACTTGCCTGGAGTGTCACCTCCTGTGGTGAATAGTCAGACGCAGAAAACTAACGTAGGCTGGTTCCTGAGTCTTGATAATAAGTAGTAGACGTGACACTCATTAGATCCATTGAAACATACACAATTACACGCAGAAAGCATAACAGAGACAGACAACTGGGTATCATCCCTAAACCATACCATCGAGCGTCGACGAGTCTTTTGAATCTATGGAAATCTCGAGTGGAATAGGTGCCGGCAATGGAGTCTCCTCGTCCTCGTATGTCTTCTCCCGAGGGTTCAGGGCTACCCATACAGCGATGCATACTAATCCCAAAATCACTGCTACGGAAATTACGGTTGGGAGGAGAATCCTCTGAGGGAGGTCGCCAAACGCCATCCAAAAACCCTGAATAACAAAAAGGAAGAACGCCCAGACGAACAATGCCTCGGGCATGCTGTGGACGATGGCAGTGGGCTCAAAGCCATAAGTGGTATCGTGGGTATGTAAATATTCGGCCTTACCAACGGAAAAATACCAACGGAAATGTTAATCACGCAGTTTTAGGATGAAGATGTGAGTCAGCTCACCGCTACGGAACTGTTGCTATCAACAAGCCTACGTTGTTCTTGGTAAAGCACGAGCGTGATGCACATGCCCAGGGTACAAAGTATAATGGAGGATTTGTTCAATGCAGGGCAATAAGAAATTGGTAGTATAAGAATATTGGCACTGTCGTATACAGTATGTCAATCAAATCAATCATTGGTATTCAGGTTCCGAGAAAGCTTGCGTACATCGTCAATGCGAAAATCTGATTCGCAGATGTATGAGCTCATATACTACACGCACTAAGGTAGCGTTTCGCTTACCCATGTCATTTTCTGCAGCAGGTCTCCGGCTCTCTCAGATACATGCTTGCGCCAGGGAGCGGTATAAACAAGTTGATCCACCCAAAGCTTGTCAAGACGCTCTCTATGACCAATGGGTAGGTCGAAGAAAAGCTTGGATATAGCTGTCAAGATGATGCTCCGCTTTTTCGGTGGCGACTCCAAGATAGAATGCATGGAGGACATGCGGCAGTGATCTTCTCCAAAGTGTGTGAAAAAGCGGTGATTGGCTGGAGGGAAGACGATCGCAAGGTGTCCTAGGATTGGTAGGTGCATTCTGCTTACCGACAACCACCCATATCCTAGCCACGAATGTCGTGATATATGGGTTAGATGCATGCTCTGTAACCGATAAATCAGGTATGGGTCATGCCAGGCGTGCTCGGCGGAGCACACCTTTGCTGGATTGAAGGAGTTTGATAAACCTTTCGCACTCATCAGCAGTGTATGGGAAGGTGGGAATTTCCGATGTAAGAGTATCTGATCCCGTGTGTCATTCCCTTAGTGGAACACTGATACTTCTCAACTCACCTGCACGGGCATTCAAAAGAATGACAATGAGTTCGTCCAAGGCAGCCGCGGAATGCTGCAAGGCGGTGGAGGGGAACATTTCCACATGTACCCAGTAATTCTCTTCCAGGGAGTATTCTAACCAACGTAAATTAACTCGCTTGACAAGACAAGAACCGTATAAGACCCACTAAGATGACGCTTTGAGTGAGAATCCGGGAGTCCGACAGCGTCTGTATCCACTGGGTGCAGCCAAAAAACGGTGCGATTGGCGTGGTCTGCGAACCAATAGCTACAGGTTTCCGTGTCCTGGTCTATTTCGAGGAATAGGTCGGTGGTCGCCGGAAGGTCGACATTTTCCTCGGCGGCAAGAGCCCGGAGTTTTGCGACGCCGCTTTCCAGTTGCTCTGCGACACCAGGATCTGAAACACGAGCCTCTGTGACGACAGAAATCCCGTCTTTCGTGGTATGGTACGAGTAGCTTTTGCCTTCTGGATGAATGGACACATTCCACCCTCGGGATTGATAGGACGGCCTTCGGTAAGAATGAGTCCCCGACAATATCGTGCAAGGTTATAGAAAACACGCGCACGCTGAATTGAAGTGGGCTCCCAGTGAAATGACAGTCGAGGTCATTTTCACCCTGATAAGAAGGGGCTAAGGTGAGGACGTTGCTAGCCAGCAGAAGCATAGTTGGCCTACCGGGTGTCTCCCTGGTACCTTGCATCCCTAATATAAGTAGGAGGCAGGGGAACCAAATTTGGGCCATTGAAGTCATTATTCTTGAAAGCAACAGGTCCAATAATGGGAGTCGACATGGAGTAGTGTTAAGAGGGAATGCACCAGAGGGAAGTGGCAGGGCTAAAGGGGGCGTCAAGACGATTCTTATTTATACCAGTAGTTGGTTGAAAGTTAGAGGAAGGCACTGTAGCTATGGTTGGCACAGCCCACCACAACCACAGCAAAAATTATTTGTGCCCGGGTTGTGGCGGGTTATTTAAATAAGGCACAGCGTATTTGCTATAGTCCCGGGTCTCAGTCCACGTCCTGGAGGTCACGGACCCATGCTTCATTCACTCAGGAATGCAGACCGCGGCAACTTCCGGATGCCCTGAGGGCTGTCACTTA
Source organism: Russula lepida (assembly GCA_003316425.1). Classification (NCBI taxonomy): domain Eukaryota; kingdom Fungi; phylum Basidiomycota; class Agaricomycetes; order Russulales; family Russulaceae; genus Russula; species Russula lepida. The sequence goes on along the minus strand of QFEZ01000410.1, from coordinate 43,084 downwards.
ATGCCAGCTGTGAGGCAGTCGCAGACAAGTCACTTTCACCCATATCATGTCTTCTCCGTCGCCCTCCGATATATCAAAGAATACGCAGAGGTCCTCAACTTGCGTATCCTGTGTTCCTGTGCTTACTGTTGCCCTAGCTCCGGGCCCTCGGAATCTACTACACCCGCTCCGTACGTTTTGTGCCACTTCCTTCTGATTTCGACAAAGGCTATGCTCAATGGCATTTCTCCAGGGCAAAAGACCCTTCTCCTCCTGAACAGTACGTTAGCAACTGCTCTCACGTTGACTTATCCGGGGCTTAAGTGTGATGGAGGCCCCCGCCTTTCCGGCCCAAGGGCCCGCCGTCTCACCCATCCTCTGGCAAGCCAAAGGGTGCCTAGTTATCCAATAACGGGCACAACGTGGTACCTTGCCGACGAACCGAGTATGTTAAACAGATCAAATCGGCTTTGAGAGGTTGTATGTAGGAACGTAGAGGCCGTTGTGGAAGTTTGTACTATGCTGCTTTGTCCTGTACTGTCTGTTTCTCTACGCTGTGATCCAAATACACAAGTTGGCTCACATGGCTCTATATGGCTTATTGGATTTCCATATTTGGGGAGCCGCCTTCCTGTATCCCTACACCATCCAGCACGGCTCATGAATTATCGTTACGACATTCTGTCCAGTTTTCTTTGCGAAATTTTGACGAGCGAAATTTCCGAACTTTTTCTAGAATTCAGCTTCGAGCGCTTCGGCGTCGGAATTACAGGTAAACCTGTACTTCCGCCCGCCACGAGAAAATCCTACCTTCGGACATACAAATTTTCTACACAGCATATATAGAGCTCCGAGCTTGCTGTATGGCCTCAGACTGTATGACCAGCCCTGATTAGCGCCGACAAGCCAAATCATCGATTGAGCTTTTACAATTTGATAAGATGTTCAGAAAGTCGCTTTACGAGGGGTAGGTTGGCTACCGTGATACAAAGGACTCCTTGTCCTTGTCTGAATTGTGTTGTATCGCACACATGGGCCAGTGCCATGGCCTACCTCAGCGCCTCGTCGAGTGGGCTGTGCCAGGGCGCCCGGATACTGTAGCAATAATTCCGCCTCCGAGTCCAGTGACAAGATCAACGCCGTACAGTACGGGTATTTTTCTTCCTTCCTACCCTGACTTTTTAATTGATACGGATTGTCCGGAACTTTTCAACCCTTTAAGATGTATGGAGGAGATAATCTGATACGTGATCGACATACGCATCGCCCTTCTTTGCCCCGGCAATCACTTCCCCGGAAGAGACCTCCCCTTGGCCATCGTAACAGGAAACAGGCACAATGCCGCGTTTCCCCTACGTATTACATTGGACCCGGGCACGGCGGCTAGACGAAATGGCCGAAACCTCCGAAGGAGTGATGCTTGTGCTTTTTGTGGTAGGGTCGTTGTGTTGTTGTACATGCCAAGGAATGCACAAAGTGCCGTTATGCTGTATTTCTTGTGCTGTATTTCTTGTGGGCGCGTCGCACATACAGCATTATGCATAACACTGGCGGATCGCTAGACTTTGTTGTATGACACATGACAACTTCTACAGGCCCCAGCGCAGGAAGGTGTCTGCACAGGGTGATCCAAGCTTAACATGGGTATGGACGTCCGGCGTCTCATGGTAACCTAACCACAAGACGTACCCTACTGTAACAGCCATGCGCCGGCGCGCATGCCAATGTGCTGTCAGCATGTATTCAATGGCCAATCACTCCGTTGACACAGGGGCCTGAGCCTAGTGTGACGTCCATCAGGATGTACCACAATACAAAGGTAAGCCACATTCGTTCTGGCCATATCATCATTTCTGTGCATTGACCAGATACCAGAACCTTGAATCACACACTGGCCTATTAGTGGTGCATTGTTACAGAAACGGAGTACGCATTTGAGCGCAAGCGACAGCCTTAGACCCGGGTTGTGGCGACATGGAGACAAACCGGTGGCACATAAACGCTACTTGGTGGCACCCTGGTGGCACCTTCGGGTAACTGCCAGTAATATTGCAAGTTGAAGGAGTCAAGCCAGAAAAATACTGGCGTATTCCTGAGGTCTACAGAATAGCCAATGAGCTCAGGCGAGCTCTTACCATTGGTCCTTGGCCGAAAAACGGGGCTTCTATGGGCCCAGACCCAGTGAAGGACTCTGGTCCAAGCAATCATCACCATCGCCACATTAATTGTCAATTTGTAAAAACAAGGCTCAGAAGGCTAAAAATGACTTCAAAGCCAAATGGCGCACCAACACAATGACGCCTATTGCAAGTACAATCCGCCCACTGGCAGGCGGCCATAGAGTTTATCGAGTCTAAGTACTGTAGCGTAAGCGATGAAAAAGACGGGAGTTGTCTGTGGCATTTTCCCCTTGTTTGGCGTTTGATTCTTTTCCTGAAAAGGGAAGCGAGAGTCCTCGGGGTCAAACCTGGTCAAACATTGGCACGTGTGGCACACGACATGTCGCATGCAAGTGCCTCGCCCCTCCCCCCGCCGCGCGGCTGCTTTCCGTTCCAGGTCCGATGACTTTTCAATGTACCCACCACCTTCGGGTATATCACGAGACGTCAGATGTCAGTGCGGCCTGAGACCCTGAGCGTCTCTTACGCCTATGAGTTGGTCGTCATCTACCACTTTCATTGGGCGTATCTCTCACGCAGAGCAAAAGCCGTTGGCGCACAGAAGTCGTGCCATGTTTGACACCGAGGTCTTAATCTGATCCTTCATCTATTGGCGGATAGCAATTAACATGAGGCGGGGTACTGTATGCCAGGCCAACGCCCTCGGCCGCGTGATGATTGGTATTTAAGTGCTAGAGCTCCCCACTAGAACACTGTATAGCCAATTGACACCGATACTGCGCCTCCCAGTTCAAGTTACCCCATACTCGGTACACACTTAATCTGACATGCAGTCCGCTACAGCCCCGGGACAGCGCAAGTGTGTTCTCGATCTTTCTCAATATGTGTATTCGATAACTCAATCTCCTGGTAGAGATCATAAAAGTCGAGGAGACAGTGCTACTAGTAATAGCGTTTACCATGGGTGGGGAAATTTCATTTAGCTGGGGCTATTAATTGCTAATTTAGCTCTTGTGTTCTTGGGGCTGTAGGGTTGGCGTTAGCGCTAGTGCCGCCGTTAAGAACAGCACTCAACCCAACCGTGGTGCTCAGGGGGGCCCTGGGCCTGGGCCGAATAGCACAAGTGATCAAAACACCCCAAAGATCGCTGCGTACGGGTTTCTTTTCTTTTTCTTTCATTGCCAAACTCAACCTCAGGCTGGACATTTCGCATTCGCCGGGTGTTCTGAAATACATTAAGCATGCAAAATGAGTTAACGGGGCGATTCACAGCACGGGGCCCGGCCAGCCCACCCGTCAAAGGGCCGCCGCAAAAACCGAATAGTTCGCGGCAGGATCAGCACCATCAGCCACCGCCAGCTTCCAGTGCCAAAGATCCGAACAAACAACCAAAGAGGCCCCCACCTGCGACGACTGCGACCCAATCGACTACGGCAGAGGGTGGGAAAAGACGTTCTTCATGAGGAATGTTGTTATACTATATGCTGCAGTGCAGTTTTTGTCGTTCTCTTTGGGCTCGATTCATGAAGTTGTGTTTGTATCATTCAAGAACGTAGTGTTTTATCCGCAACATCGGAAACTAAAATCACAGCATGTAGTAATTTCCTACATTGTACAAACCGCTAAGTACACCCCGCGGCGGCGACAATCGGCTGTTGCGATGCCGTCTTAAACTACTGGAGCTTGGGTGGTGAGATGCGACCTGGAAGACTGGAATTTAAGACTTTCGTATAAAAATTCTCCGGCAACGTTAGACTTCAAAGCCCCGAAATTCCATGCTACGAGGACAGCTACAATTACCGACGTCGCCCCGACGGAGATACGCGTCGGTTTGTTCCATGGTGAGACAAAAGAGCAATAGCGCAGCAGAAAATGTCACCAACCTACAGGGAGGGAAGGAATCCATTAAATATCAAGTGAACGCAGCTCGCGGAAGGCACTTGCATAGAGGTGACATGCGACCACATAAGCAATACTCACGGGAGACTGAAAACAATAGCCGTCTGTTCAAGACCGGAGGCGGTGAGCGTATTCCGAAGTCTGGTGAAGATATGTCGACTGCCCAACTGAAGTTTTACCTTCGGTGCAAACGTCAGGCCGTTGCGTCAGATGTGACTATCCACTTACTGCAGCCACCGGATCACTCCCTGATTTAGTGATGGGACGACAAACTAGGGGCAGGCCAATCACAATGCTTCCAATACTGGCTTGTATTGACAAGCAGCTGACGATTGTGTAGGAGATGTAAATATAGTTACTTGTCCCACGCTCGTCAAGTTGCTCCCATTAATATTGGATATGACCACTCCCGGGCCGGAGATGGCCAGCCGTAGTGTTGCCAACGGCTAAGGCCAAAAAGGAAATGCTATTCTTTTTTAGTAAGTGTTCAATTCAATTGCCACAGCCGTTGGCAACACTATGGCCAGGAAGCCCACATTAGCTGTAAGTACCACAGTAGACTGCAGCAGTCGCGAGGTTAACAAACCTGGTCACAGCGTGAAGTGGATCCGTACCCAGAGAATCATGCTTTCCCATTGCCCTAACAGCTTGGTCACAAGGTCTTTTCCAGTCAGACTCGAATGTGACTTCATCTGTCCACTATTTCTCTATAAACGTCTGGTGCAAGGGAAAGTAGTGGCGACAGGAGTGTGGTGAGTAATGAGAGTGACCAGTGGCTCGGATGCCTATCCAGACAATAGTGCATACGGCACGAATCCAGCCGAAGATGGGAGACACCAATAAAGTAATGCCAAGCGATGCTCTGAGTCTACGCGCCATTTTAGTGGAAATGGCGGGAGACTCTGAACGGGAAAGGTGTAACGCTAGAATAGACGTGATCTCGCATGCCACTGGCAAGTATAGTAATTACGACCATGCTATCCGGTCGTCCAAGTCGTCTGTCATCGTACTACAGACTGTCTACAGTGGGTGCCACAAAGGCGGGACGGGAATCTCGCACTGGCACTGGCATCGCAGCATGCAATGCGTACTGTATATTAGGGCGAGGAGTGTCAGGTCAGGCAGTGGTGAATTGAAAAGCGAAAAATGAGAAGGATTTGGTGTCGGCAGTTTTAAGACAGGAACTGGCAGCATGTCATGTTTTTCCAAGAACAACAAACAAATGTGAGAATAACAAACCACGTTGGGGGGCTGCTCGATCCCGCGGAATCCCGCCACCCCCTCACCACTGGCACGCGCCCACTCCGCGCCAATCTCTCGACTGTATGGATCAACCTTGTGACTGACCTTCGATACGGAATTTGCCTGATTCGTCCCTTCTCTCGCTGGCACGTTCCATCATCAGCTTCGGTGAAGTCAAAACATGGCTCGTCCACCCATTGGTTGATAGACCTTCTGTTGCTTGAGCTGGCCATGTGCAAAGTCTCGACTCTCGACGCATGTCTCGTACCCGCGAAACCGTATTTAATGAGGGTATAAGGTTCGCTCGGTTTGCACTTCGTTTGCAATCCGAGTCCCGTTCTGACGGTTCCGGTTCCTCGCCGCACGTGCTGTAGTGCTCGGAACTGACAAAATCTAAGGCTGCTACCATGTATCCGACGGCAACACCCTCGAAGCACGACAAGTAAGCTGGATCACTAATATTGGGCCCATCAGGCATATTTATGACAACAGATCTGCCAGTGCTCGCAGGGGTGATGGTAGTAATGTCGGACACAATGTTTACCTCGGGTATGGAACATCGGCATTACTCTGCTAGTGAGACGCTGACCTCCAAGTTGTGTGCTTTTAATTCCCTCATAGTCAATCTGATCCTTCGGCTCAGAGAGGGTGATCCCCCCGCCATCAGATTGGCGCCGTTTGTCTGATCGCATTCTCCACCAGTGCTCGTGCAAGCGCTGAAAGGACATTCGTCACCCAGAACAACCCTGAGAGTATTGGGTACGGATGCCCCCTTCTTCCCCTTCTTTCTGGGCAACACCATTGACGTTGAACCCATGGCTGCTGAATGGCCTGGTGCATTCAGCGTAGAACAGATGGGCCCCACGTTAGGTCCCCCCACTCGACCTGTCGCTGGGCCCGTCAAGCCCACCCGACCTAAACCTAAGCCCGTCAAGCCAAATACGCAAACCATTGACGTTGAACCCATGGCTACTTCTGAACGGCCTGATGCGTTTAGCCTGGGCGTGGAACAGATGGACCACATGTTTCGACCACGAGGTCCCCCCAACCGACCTGCCGCTGTGCCCGTCCGAGTCAAGGAGCCGAATACGCAAACCAGTCACAGACAGCCACAGACATTACAGTACTTCGAAGGACAGACCCAACGACCTGCGGCACCGGCGAAGGGTCCAAGCGTCGCTCTACCCAATAGTTCCTCACAACCTCAGACACAGACGAATCAAACCACACGGGGACAAATACCTCAGCCAGCCCACGGACAAATATCTCAAACCATGCGGAGACAGGCGTCCCAGCAGCCTCATGGACAAACACTTCAAAACGCGTGGGGTCAGCCGCCTCAGCCACCTCATGGACAAATATCTCGACCTGCCCAGGTACAGACACTCCGAACCACAGAGGGAGGGACACCGTCACACGGCCAGCAGCGAAGTGCAGATGGGCGGCAAAAAAATACTCGCTCCCTGCGGTGACGTCTAAGCGATGAGGGATTCTATCTGCCACTTATTTTGCACTGGTGTTCGGTGTAAGATCGTTTTTTTGTTTCTGGAGACTTGCTGACTCTGAGGAGGGCTGTCCAGTCCACGTTTGTAGAGGTTGCGAATACATATCATTGTATGTTATAAGCCGTGGCTGGGGTTTGCTTTTCTGCGTTCTCATTGGTTGCAAAAATATACTTTCTTTGTTGCTCTCCTTCCCGCATCTGTCCAGTCTCGTTTACAGTAATGGCAGTACAGAAGACGTCTCTGCGTATAGTGTGAATACTTGAAACACTGAACTGCCCCCAGGTCAGTTACTGGCAATGAGACATGATCAAAGAATGACAGTACATAACAAGAGATCCATAAGCACACTGGCATACATACAAACAAGATACTTAGTATAGTGTGATAATTCGTGAAACACTAAACTCTCTCCACTCGGTCAGTCAACGTGATACGGTCATCTTGTGGGATATCGCGTGGGAAGCGACGGGTGCGAAATGGATTAAATTCCTTTACACGCTCCAGTAGGTTGCCGCGTGCACGCTTAAACACGACCAGACTGTCTCGCCATACGTCTTCGCCTTCGGTAGATTCCCAAGAGGTTCGAATGCACCATATGATGAGAGAAACCACAAAACCAGACATGATCGAGACTGAGATAATTGTTGCGGTGTTTGAGATCGTGAAGCAGAGAAGCAATAGCGCGATGAAAAATATCACCATCCTATCCACGGAGGAAAAAATCCGAATGTGAGCCGAATGCAACGTCTGAGGGAACATGAAAGGACATACGACCACATAAGCAATGCCCAGGGAAGACTGAGAATAATAGCCATCGGTTCAAGACCGAAGACTGGATGAGAATTCTGGTAGAGATATGTCGACTACCCCGATGTCACTACAACAAATGCTAGGGATGACTGTTTACTCACAGCGCCTGCAGGGTCTTCTTTTTGTTTGGTACGATTGTGACGAGTCAAGAGCAAGCCAATCACAATGCTTCCTATACTAGCTTCTACTGAGAGGGAGCTGGCGATCTGTGAAGGGGATGTGAAGACAACCACTTGACTGGCGCTCGTCAGACTGGTCCCGCTAAGATTTGATAGGACGACGGCAGGGATAGCGAGGAAGCCGACGTTGGCCGTTAGCATCACGGTTGACTGGGAGCAGTCACGTGAGATCACAGGGCCACATTGACACGTTAAATACGTACCCATAGGATCACGCCGTCCCATTCTTGCAACAGAGTTGTCATGAAGTTTTTCCAAACCGTCTCAATAATGACTTCGTCTGTCCACAATTTTTCCATTTCCTGAAGATGAACCTCGGGTGCCAAGAAGAGCAGTGGGGATAGACACGTGATGAGTAGTGATCTTTCCCGTCTTGGTTTGTCATACACGGTCTGATCCCTGATAAGCCGTGCGTGCCTCTGTCCGTGGAAGTATAGGAACCTCCAATGTGCTGAAAGCGTATACGTCAACTGATATGAATCGCTTGTGACCAGATTCGAACATGGCATACCAAAAAATGACAAAAGGCGGGCTACGAACGAGACAGTAAGTGGAGAGGGAGAGGCCTAAGTATCATTTACTCACTAATCCCAGCAGTGTAGTATGCCAACCCACTCGTTGCCTCTGAGCCACAAATTCAGGGATCATTTTCTTCCTTACGAAACACAAGCATACCCTTCGCAGCTTGTACAAGTCTAATCATTCTGCGCATATCATCATCATCGTAAGGTAGAGTCGAAGACTTCGAGGTTATCACATCTATGATATCAATGTTGGCCCTTTCTCTTAAAAAGTTCAACTTCGGACCGATGGACTCACCAACACAACCATGCATCAAGATTCCCATGAGCTCGTCATAAATATGAAGCGAAGGACGACGTTCACCAAAAACGACAGGAAAGAGTGACCAATGATTCCTTCCAGGCAATGTCAGCCCTTACAACATAATGCAGAGTATGGTTGACCCACCAATAAAGGGACTCCAAACGGTGCTCTAGACACCACATTAGTGGGAACGACGGGAAACTCTGAACGTGAAAGGTGCAACGCACTGACATGGGCCGGCGACTTGACACCGAATAGTTCAGATATCATATAACTTGCATCGTATGTCTCAAGCCAGAACAGACATCGTGCATCATGGCACGCATAGTAATACGACCACGATATCCGTTCGTCATCTGTCACCATAATGTCCAACACCAGATCATAGTTCTTGGAAGGGATAGAAAGTTCGTCGTTACGCAGAAGTCGTTTCAGGTAGTCATAGAAATGTTCAATCTCCTCCCTCATTGTTAAATTGTGCATGTCAGTGTCAGTAAACAATCTCTTCAATGGGATATTAGCTGGGAAATTTCACGATCACTGACAACGCACCCTTTCCTCATCGTAGAAATAGAGGGCGCCATCTGGATGGGTGGCTGGTATCCACGGGCCACAGTCTTGCTGGATCATCGAATCTTGCTCAAAACCACTCGGGTCTGGATAACTGGAGAGAGCTCTCTTAAACTGGACTATATCATTCAAGTTACAACTTACTAAGGAAATGTGGTCGTTAAACGTTCCACATCATAAGGTGTCTCCACGCGAGGTCTGCAATGGAATGTAAGGGTGTGGTGATAGAGTGGTATATCCTACTTGCATCAAAGCATCCTTGGTGTATCGTGGAATTTGGTCAGAATTGATGAGTTGAACAAAGCGACCTTCGGGCAAATAGTAGTCCAATGTTGGGTTGGAAGACGTCGGGGTACCTGGAACTAGTTCATCATGTTGATCCACAGCGGGAGAGTCCGGCGGTGAATGGGCTGTCGTGGACCCTAATGTGAGCGGCTCTTCTGTTACTGGTGGATTGGTAGTCGAAGGAGAGATTGGAAGCGATTCGGTTGATGGGGTCTGGACGTCCACAACAAAACTCGTCGAGGACTGTCTCCTGCGAACTGCACTCGTACTAGTAGGTTGAGGGCTCAGCGGTTTGTGTGTATAAGCGGAGGATGCCGAAGGTGGGACCACAGGACTGACTCTGCCATGTCCATGGACAGCAGAGGGTAGATTCGTAGTAATGACTTCGAGACGTGGGAGATTTGAGGGTGTATGAGGGCGGGTCGAAGGTGTATTTGGCCGAGTGCTTGGCGCGGTCGGTCGCTCTCTTGATCGTGATGGATCAGGACCACGCCCAAACTGGCGATGAGCCGCTCTAGGAAGCCGAGATGGCTGGCCATGTGTAGCACGGAGTGAATCCCGCGAGGTCGTTATGATTGAAAGTCTGTCACTGGCGCGGCTCTGAATGCTGGCAGCACTCAGGTTCCCAGAACTACGATTGACGTGCGACAGATTGTGGGCATATGGATTATCGACGGAAAGACTGGCAATGACTGGATGTTCCACCGTTGACTGTTGTGATCTCTCTGTACGTTCGTGGAGGCTCGGGTGGCTAGCCGATGCTGGTACAAGGCTGGCAGCGACCACATATCCTCCCGGAGCAGCTGAACTACCTGACACAGAATATGAACTTGCCTCTGTTCCAACAAATGGACGTTTAACAGGTTTTTGGCTCCCATACGATCCCAATTTTCCCCACCAAAAGCGCCACCACGCGATGAATTTGCGACCAAGCGAGGCTAAAAGAGAGGCTCCGCGGCCTGGGAAACGTTTGATGTAACTCCTTGCAAGGCGTGATATGCGAAGGATCTCGAGAAGAACCTTGAGGATGGGGGCCATGCAAGACGAGGACAACTCAAAGGCCAAGAAAATCCCGCTATCACGCCTTTTTCGCCTGAAGAACATATGGGCGCCTCGTGCATTTGGGTTTGCCCCGCTAGGGCCTTCAGTTGAGCTGCATTTCTCGCGATGTTCTCACTGAGCCTACATTATAAGCGGGCGATCTACGTATGACCTCGCTATCACGAGTGGGACGAGTGGTCCTTGAATTGGCCCATACGCCTGAACTTGAAGGCCTTCCTAGGTTCAACCGACACAGCCCTTGGCCCATACAGCGCCCGCCTAGGATGTGTTACGTAGATGACATTACTCAATATAGTTGGTTTGTTCATCGCTATCCCCATGGGCTTACATCGAAAACCCTGTCCTGCACCAATTGAAAAAAAATTTCGAGGTTTAGTCACAGCGTGAAGTGGATCTGTACAGTGAATCACGCTTTCCCATTGCCCTAACAGCTTGGTCACAAGGTCTTTCCAGTCAGACTCGAATATGACTCATCTGTCCACAATTTCTCCATTTCCCGCAGATAAATGTCTGGTGCAAGGAAAAGCAATGGCGACAGGAGTGTGATAAGTAATGGTCTTTCGCATATTGTTTTGTCATACATAGTTAGGACCTTAGCACGTCGGGCATGCCTCTGCCCGTGGAAGTACAGGAAAATACAGGCATGAGTCACTGGCAGCTAATGTGCCAAACCAGCTGGATTGAAGAAACAGAAAAGGCCAAACTCTCGCCCTCACCGTGACATGGCCACGCATGCGAGCAAATGTGGGTATCCCACTAATCTGCACACTTAATCCAGACCTCACTGCCATTGCCGAAGCAATGAGCACATTGTGCTTCGCACAGCACATCAAGAAGGTACAGCTGAATGTGAAGAAGAAAGTCGTTGACACCAGTTCTATCACAATACAAATATGGCAGTGTGCGGATGCTTGATTGTGAAAAAGAAGTCAACACCTTGATGCCAAGGTTATGGAAAAAGAAGGCAGAGGATGTGCTGAAGAGAAAGAGGACAAGATCGACGATGAATGCATGCAAGCAAGGGCACACAAAAGACAGAGGGATGAAAGTTTCTAATAATTATTTTAGCAAATGTCTATTTCGGGAATCGCTTATTTTGGCGCTCACGGGGCGGAAACTCAAACACTTTTCTCTCTCTCATGCTCATTTCGTCTAGTCTACTCGACCCAACGTCTCCAGCCACATCATATTCACGACTTTTTCGGACATGCCAACGTCATGGCCGCAACTGGGCCCGAGATTAAAGTCTTTGCAATGTTTCCTGCCAGCTCTGGGCGGTCCATTTGGACCTGGGTGCATTGCCTTACCTTCGAACTTGCCGCCCTCACCGAGCTTCATTTCTCATCAAAGCCATACAAGTGGATTCAATATGCGACCGGGATTGTCGTCGGCGCGCAGGGGGGTCACTCATCAGTAGTAGCAGGCATCCGGACTGGAGAT
>QFEZ01000410.1:0-28701 GCA_003316425.1 Russula lepida | reverse complement strand
AACCTCCCCCCCTACGAGTAGTCTGTGGCGTCCACGACTCAGGCTTCCAGTCTTTATCCTTTCCAATAGGAGGCAATCCAGGGCTATGAGGTGGCTGAGAGGCCCGCTTGACGTCGTGAGTATGTGAGAAAGGCGGTGGTGTTTCGAGAACATCAGAAGACCTCAGGGTTGAACCCAGCTCTCTGGTGCGAATACCCTCTGAAGTTGACGGATGTAGGCCTTCTACTCCCGAGGATACCGATGCAGCAGAGATACGTGCACGTTCTTCCTGGTCCTTGGCCTGAATAATAGCGGCGTTTTGCAGCACGCGTCGTTGACGTTCTAGATCCGCCCGAAGCTCCTAGCAATCGAGCAAAAGTAGTATAGGTAGGTGTTACAGCCTTGCATTCATTTGAAAACATCGGAACACACCTCAAGAGGTGGGGGATCTGTCCGCGTATGGGAAAGCCAAGAGACCCATTGTACTGCACGCGGAGCTCAGTCCACGGACGAGTCAGTACGAGTTATGTGAAAATTGACACGGACCTGGTAGGCGTCTTGCACTGCCAATGTAGTCCCACATGTTTTCATACGTTTTGTATTGAACTCTGCGGCGTGTTCGGAGTGGGTCTGTGTGGAGTTGCATTTGAATTTTCACAGGCCAGAGAAACCGAGACATACCATCGCTCAAGCTGGGGTACTCATAGAACCTATTCCCTTTGGGTGAAATATCATGAGTCTTGACACCAGGACAAATGAGAACTCCCCGAACCTTGGAGGTCTGTCCCAACGAAGTATCGCTACACAGGGATAACGAAAAAGATTGTGTCAGGGTGAAACAAAACAAATAATTATAGCCTGAGACACACCGGCCGGAAGATCGTCCTCAAGATCCTTCGTAGAAAAGACATTTAACAAGCAAGGGAGAGTGATGCTCCGCTCGCTCTGAAGTTGTGCAAGCAAGGCTTACGGCCCAGGTCCGAGTCGGAGTGCCACTGTTCAGCCTTTTTCCGAGCCTCTTCCGTGCATTGTATCGTGCTTCCGGTCCGGCCCAAACTCCGGCAATTCCAGTGGGATTGGTCATCTTCAAGTTCATGCTTTTTTCATGCGTGCGGTCAACTACCCGACCGTACGCAGAACAGCATTCGTTCGGCCTCGGTGACTGTTACATCGCACTGGCAGCGGGAATGAATAGGCCATGCTCAAATTGCGGACTACAGCTCTTGGAACAGAGTCGTCTTCGCCAAATCAACATGTGTAGTCCCTGGAATATTCTATGACTACTGTCTGATCCGAAATTTTCAGACCTCGGCCATGGGCTCCTCATACAGTTGTATCCCTTGCTGTGTTGGACCGTGACGTGTGAAGGTCGGTCCTCAGGCACGTTCCCCAGCATCGAGTTGGTCCACCAATTTCTCTGCAATTTAGTCTACGGAAATGTTTTTCTTTGACTCAGCGCCGAATGAATTCTAATAGCACTGCACCGGGGTTATCTGTTTCCGGTTAAAATGGGGTGTATTGAACTTAACAAATAATTCTCAACCGCTGAGACCTATTGGAGAGGGTTTCATTCTCGGGGATGCTCGGCCAGTGCAACCCTTCAACGGGCCTTGCTGTTGGCCTGCGCGATGATCTCCCTCTCTGTGGCGCACCTAACGCTAAGCTCTAGTATCCGGCGACGAGGCACCAGTGGCTTGCCCATCGTTGGTCTAGTTTGCTTTAGAACCCCCACACACCAATCGAATCTATTATGCATCAATCCTCTAAATCTCAGCGACTGACCGACTCAGAAAAATGTTCCAAAACGAGCCCCTTTCAATGGGGAGATGCAAAAGTTCATTCGGATTTCACAAGAAATGATTGATCAGGTCTTTCAACTGCCCTCTCCACACTAGTGTTTAGTCTCTAATCCCTAATCCCCGCCGTCTCGTTCGACGCTATAAGGGCATCAGCATAGACCCGGAGATACAAACCGTTGTAGCTAACCCCCGTCCAAGACCTGTACAATCGCGATGATATCTTGGCCCACCCTAGAGTGAGGTGGGTTGTAGGATTTATACAAAAATATTCATTAGGCAGACATTCGCGACTGAGCCTTTAGGGTGATGGCGAGTCGACATCATCTTCAGTTGAACGTTGGATATCAGAACAGAACTACGGTTGGCCACTTGATCAGGGTGAGATTCCCTCCTGCTTCCTGATGAATATCATCAGCCCGATTGAGGTGTAATCGGCCGGCTCAAGCAAGTCCGAAACGGCGCAGCGCTGCGCGAAAAAGTACCAGCAATCTGATTTAATTGTCGCGCAAGTCGTTTAGCACGAATTACTTGCCCTAGTCCATAATATTAGCGACAATGAACGGTAATTGCAGATGGTGCCATCTTGTAGCTTGCTCACCAGCGGCTCCTTCGACTCTTGTGCTCGAGTATGAAAACAAAAGTTGCATTGCAAATACAAAAGCCTCAGAAATCACCACCTAGTGCATCTTCCTCGTCTATTTCGCCTTCCTGGATACCCTTTGCCAACTCTTTCTCTCGTTCTCGAGCACCCTCGGCATCCACTATATCCTTCCTGTGTGCATTGAGTGGATAGCGCATTGCCTACACGGGGTCAATTTCCACTCAGCACCTGCAGTGCTAAGGATACGTACCTTGACACTTTGGTTGTGCAACTCCAAGCAGTATCCAATTCGACGCGAGAACATCTCGCTAACTTCAGGCCCGTACCCTGTCTTCTGCCCGCCACACTCCATCCAGCCCTTCTCATGCACAATACGACCCTCGATGACACCATCCCGAATTGCCTTTCCAACAATATATTCAGCATCCTCTTCAGAGTCTAGGTGCAATTTGACACATATATCACGCAGTGAGATGCGGGAGTATGAAAGCGAGAGACGCCGGATGCCCGTCTTGATCACGTTCTGCCGGAGACGCGCGACAAGGGAGTAGGTTTTATCTGCCTCGAAGCTGGCTGCATGTGCCGAGAGAGTACTTTGGAATTGGGAAAGAGAGCCCGTCCGGACCGCTACGACGAGTCAGGATGAGAGAGCTACATGAGAAGCCTCTTACCTTTCACAATGTCAAAGTAACCACGTAATGCCTTTTCAAGTACAGGGTGTCGAAACAGGCTACGTTCAGGGATGTCACCCATGAGAAGCTCTACTACCACGAAAAGCTTGTGCACAGCTTGGTAGAATCCAGGTGCGAGTTTGGGTGCTGGAGCTCGGCGGATTGCTTGTTGCAAGTTAGTGTGCGCAGCGGTGTAGTCGAGCTGCACTGCCTTGATGCGGCCCAGATAGTAGTGATAGCGAGCGTATTGCGAATTTGGAGCGGAGGTGGGGAAGTTTGTTTTTGAAATGAGCTTGTCGGCTTGGTCATAAAGACTATAATGCAGGTAACTGCGAAGAAGACGATTAATGAGAGAGGCCTGGGTCTCATCATCATGACGAAGCGATGCGGTACGTTGAGCTGCAAGGAACAAGCTAGATGAAAACGCGGCGGTGAGTAGGAGAAAGGGAGATGTTAAAATACGCACGGTCGTGCGTCAGAAAGCTCTCCACCGAGTTCATACGCGCGCTCGAGAGCAAACCAAACTCTTGCTGCAATTGGATCCGAGCTCCGGCGGTTCAAAGACTGAATCTTTTTCACCGTGTCATTGGCGAAGTTGATGGCCTCAGAGTAATTACTCGGAGAAATAAGGAGATGGTGCAGTATGAGAAGGCGGAAATAGATCTCGGTTTCGGGTACGGTCTCCGAGGGTGTTTTAGGGGAAGGAGAGGGGTCAACTTCCATAGACTCATCTTGAGCAGATAGAGTGGGGAGCCAAGAGAGCAGAGACGACCTGACCTCAGAATCTACAACGAATGAGAAGGCCGTATATCCTGAATGCCAATACTTACGCACCTTGAGGGTATATTTCGGATATAGCATCGTGCAGCGCCTTGTCGTCTAAGCGTTTCCGGAGTGCGGTCAGAGAGCGCAACACCCGGATGGTGAACCGGGGTTCGAGTGTCGACACTGCTCTCTCGATGAGTGCGACATTGGATTTTATCTCTGAGACGGGCGATAGCGGGGGAGTTGGAGCGTCCTCTTTGACATCGGCTTTGCTCTTCGCATCCTTCATTTCGACGTCGGCCATGTCGAATGTTTTGGACGAACAGTCACTGGAGCAGATGTACGTGGACGCGTCCACACGACGCGTCACTGTTTACGGATGACGGTTGTGATGTAGCTGTGTGCTTTTGCACCCCAAACGGTGACTCGGTAGCTCAGTGGTAGAGCATACGATTGCAGATCGTGCGGTCCCGTGTTCGAACCACGGTCGGGTCTTATTTTTTGCAGACTATCTTTGGGAGGACTCATGTGACCCAGCTGACGCCCGATCAGTTACGTGGCTTCTCTAACCAACACATCTTTACACTTGAAATCGTCACCGTATGAGGTTTCAATCACTTTTTTCTGCCCTTCTTTGCTTTATTGCAGCTGCTCATGCTGGTCAACTCACCGTTCGATCACCCCGCTTGACTATCTTTGGACCTGATGGGGCGCAGCTAACTTCAGAGCAGTACGTGACACATCTTTCCCCTTACTCATTTGTTTGGAAAAGAATAACTGAGAGGCAGAATCTCGCTCTCAAAACGCCCCGACCCTGTCACACTGGGTCCGAGTGATACCCTGAAGCTCACCTTCCAAGTCGCAGAAGAGGCAACCGACAACGGCGTCCAGCCGCACCAAACTTTCTTGCGTTTCTTCGACTCGACAACGGGTGAGGAGGGCATCCAGCCCGTCAAAATCGCGCCTTCTGGAAAGGCAAAATTCGAATTGGTGCGCTTCTGCGTAACATGTGCCACCGTGGTCTTCTACTAACCCTACCTCTCCTCCAAATCCAAATTTAAAAAAATTGTCAGAATATGGCCAAGCCCCCGAGCTCTCTCCCTCCTTCTGGTGCCGCTCCGCTACATGTTTCTCTGCTCCTCGGCTCCTTTGTGCACAATCCCGCAACAGTCGACCTCTTCGATCTCCACGTCCCACCGTCTGCTCCCGCGCCGGTACACCCGGAAGAAGTTTTCTACCAACCGCGCCCGGAGCTCGTGCATTCCTTCCGCCCAGACCCAAAACTACCTCCTAGGCCCATCTCTGCGCTCTTCGCCGCGCTCGTTCTCGCCCCATGGGCCGCCCTCTTCGTACTGGTACGTGGTACCTTCATGTGGTTCGGTTTCTGTCCGTTACTGATGATACTTTCTGGGTTTTGCTCGTAGTGGGGTGCCGTGCGCCCAGGCGTTCCTCACTTCTTCTCACTTAGCGTGCTCTCTTTCGTTCTCTCGCTGGCTCTCATTGAGGGCCTCCTTTTCTGGTACTGGATCGAGCTTCGTCTCGGACAGATCCTTTTGTATGGCTCGGGTGCGGCCACACTTGCCCTTCTCACCGGAAAGCAAGCTCTTGCAGGCATTGCTAAACGCAGGACCCATAGTAGATAGTCGTTATGTTGAGATTTATTTCAAGTCATACGTCATCTTATTTCTCGAATTGTTTGTTCGAGACTGGAGTTAATCTAACGATCCTCGAGATTCATGATGACTGCTTCAAAGATCCTATGTGTGTATAAGCTGTACTGCTCCATTGACTCTACTCCCACTCTCGCCTTGTTCCCGTATGTCCCGCATCATGATCGTTCTTACCGTTTCCGCTTCTCTATCTTCGCCATCAAACCTGATCAACATCATACCGAAAAATGGTTGTGGACATTCGATGGCCGACTCGCGGATCTCGCGGTTGATACAATTATTGAGGGTCGTGTATCTGCGATTGAGCTAAATATAACAATCGCAAGCAAAATGAACGCGGAAAATGAAGTCCGTGTAGGTCAACTAAAACTTATTCAAGTTAGCCCTTGTCCCATTGTATCGTAAGTTATGCTACTACCGTACTTTCTAGTTGTGCCTAGCCGATAAATAAAATCTGATCATGAACACGCATACCAGTACTTTCACCGAGTTCTACGAGCCATCGGCATATTAGGGAGGCGTAACACGAAATTGGCAGCCGTTGATGAGGTGAGCTCGCCGCTACCGTAATTATCCTTCGCTGGTGGAGCCACGAATGGATGTCCTTCGGTGTTGAATACATCTTGATGGAGCACGAACACGAATTCTTAAGATCAGTCTGCCAAGCCTCTGAAGTGATGAGACTCACAGTCATCAAGGCTGATATGATTCGGGTCGTCAAAAGTGAGATATCTACGAGCATGGAAGTTCCTTGAAAACCGACGGTGAGCGATGAGGATACTACTTACAGGTACTTAAGCACTTCTGCAAACCAGAAACTCTCCGTGGTGTCGACCTTCGGGGTCATACGATTGTCCACGTCATAGATCCCAGCAAAGCCGGTATTTGTGGACAGATATCTGTTAAAACTGTTGATTGCACTACGCGCACGTTGCAGGTATGTTTGATCGCCTGTCACACGCCAAGCATAGAAATTGCTTTCTAGCACCTCGGGACGTTGGACGTAGTATGCAGCAGTGATGTAGTAACCATGTTTTTGGTAGAAGGCCAGCTGTTCCGCGGAGGGACTGACACCCCCAGTGAAGCTCCCGTCTGTGGACATATATGCGAAAGCCTCGGGGCCAATACCAGTCCTGAAATGAGCTTAGTGCGGGATGGTCCCACGAGGTGACGAAAATACGTACGCGACACCCGCATAAGTGTTCCAGCATGCATCGTTTAGCTGCAAACCGAAATCGACGATGGCGTCAATATTCGCTAGTTTGCCGCCTGTTCAATGATTTTCAATCCTGAAGGAGAAGCGAAAACCAAACATTATACCGAGCATCCAATTCCCTGCATGAAAGCATTCAAGATGGGATCCCACATGACGGATATTCCTCTGGTCATCATAATCGGCCAAGTAGACGTGATTCCCGACAGTTGATGTCTTTCCCGGTCGTCAGCAACAAAAAGAGTGGTCTGTTTTTTCGGCACGTTCGGACTGACCTTCATCAAAGTTTTAACTGAGGAGTCAACTGCGGTTAACCATGAGTCCGCGAAAGTGTTGTCGTCCGTGTTTGACAGTCGTGCGTATTTGATGAGATATTCAAAATAACTATCCGAGCCTGCTCCCCAAGTCTGAAGACATACTGAACCAGACTTCTTTCCTTATTCAATCAACGTACCACGTATCCGCCAACGGGAAGACCATCGTTTGGATCTATACCTTGTCCAGGAAGGCCTGTGCACGTTAAGCATAAACAGAACCTCATCATTATTGTAGAACCCCCACCCCGAAGAGGCATTGGCTAAAACGACTCTGAATCATGAAAAATAAATAAAAAATCATATTACTTACGTTATTCACTACTTTGAGCACCGAATTCACTGCTAACTTTCTGTAAGTGTCGTTGCCCGTATATTCACTCAGGCGGGACCACTCCAGGCTGAGCTGTCGTGATGGGAAAAGTCAGCGTTCTGTATCGACTGAGTACAATCATAAGGTGGCTCACA
Source organism: Russula lepida (assembly GCA_003316425.1). Lineage (NCBI taxonomy): Eukaryota > Fungi > Basidiomycota > Agaricomycetes > Russulales > Russulaceae > Russula > Russula lepida. The sequence continues at coordinate 21,221 of QFEZ01000410.1, read as the reverse complement.
GTTCCTGCTACGGCAATGCTCGACTACATAGAACCGACGTCAGAACAGACTAAGCACTGAACCTCTTTCCAGAGGCGACCAACCGTTTGATTGATAACCGTGTTGGAGCTGAAGTCAATGTCTCCGAACGGGATGGTGTTGCCCTGAAATGCCTCGAAGTCACTAGAGCTCAATCAGCGCATTCAAATTCACTCACGTGAGACCACGCGAGGGACAAGCGATCAGCAAGTTGCTTTGCTTTCTCGATGAGGAAGGAGTGCTGCTTCCCGCTGAGCTCGTAGGCGCTGATCAGTCCTCCAATATAACGGATGGTGCTCTCAAAGACGCTGCAACAACATCAGCACAATTACAGTTTGAATTGCAAGAACCTTACCTAACACTATCGGCAGTCTTCGATACCGTGAAGTCAATCCTTTTTGTGAAGTCGAGTGCTTCATTGAAGAAGTCCTAGATTGACATTTATCAAGCATGGCGAGAGGGAAAAGTGAATAGTGCTTGTCATACAGTGAGTCCCATGATGTGCTGAGATCAGTATTGAGCTCAGAGACGCACGGAAGATAGCGAGTTCCACACACCATAGTGCTCATGGCGTCCACAATGGTAGCACCCCACCCATTTCGAGGGTTCAAGGACTGCCTACTTAGCGGAGCCACCTCATCATGACCAAAAGCATGTGTTCTACGACAAATGTCAAATCAAGCCTGGGAACAATACCCAAGAAATCTCCTCCGCACACCTGTACGCATTATAGTTCTTTTTGAAGATCCGGACAACTGATGCACGATCTGCAGTCGCGCTGGCGGGAACAGTGAGACCGGGAAGTTGTACACGGCCTGCCTGAGCCAGGCATGCCGGAGAAATAACAGGAACAGAGGCAAGAACAATGGCTCTCAGGGAGGCCAGCCGCATGACCACAGGTAGATTACTACGGGCAGGGAAAGTGTTCTGGACATCGCCATAGCATTCGACTAGTCATTTTTATGGTCGGATAGGGCATATGTTAGATGAATGATGGCGACAATCCGCGCACAGAGCGGAGCAACGACAAAGCCGTGACAGAGACGACAGAACGGGTGTGATGGGTGATGACCGCGGAATCCGGGTCTTCAATGGCCGTGAAATGTCTTCACCTAGCGGTCACTGTGACTGGGATGGCATCTGATCAGTCATTATTATGGTAGTGCAATTAGTTGAATGGATGATGGAGAGATGCGCGGACATGGCGGAAAGATGACAGAACCCTTCTCAAGCCTGAGTTTCACAGGTGGCTTGCCACGGAGTCTCCCGAGTCCAATGAATGATTGTCTTGGCCTCAAGGCAGCCTGCACACTGGGATGATGAGCTCTAGCTATACTGCTCCGCCCGTGCTGATGTCTGTATTCAGTAGAATGAGCTTTCGCCAGCCTTCTCGTCTCGTCCGCATAACTACAGTGGCATCAGGAAAAACCTCACTTGCTGAGTGCTGACGAGTACTACTGTACTGAGTTGCCTGCAAAGGATACTTTGATATTTTAAATTATCCGAAATTATCCACCGTTATCACATCTTTTCCCTAATGCCAAGCAGGAAATGTAAATCGAAAATGTAAATTGCGAGGCGACTTGAAAGGAAATTTGGAGACAGTGACCTGGAGGATTTCACGTGCCTTAGACTTGAATTGAGTGAGCATCCGACTCGTGTCGTGCTGCCTCCTCACTTTTGGTATAAAGCTGCTCTGCTCCATCGACTCTTTGCTCTTACGACCACATTGTTCCCGCGTCATCATGGTTGTGTTCAGACATCCGAGTCACCAAACGACATCACACCGGAATACGGTGTTACTAGTCATTCTCTGCCAGTGGTCGACTTCCGGATCTCGCGGGTTCAATAAACACAATTTATTGCGGTATCTGCGAATGAGATAAATCTACCTATCGCAAGTAAAAAGAACGCCGAACGATGAGATACTAATATAGTCCGTATCAGTGAGCTGAAACTCATTCAAGTTGGCCCATTCTATCATTAAGTTATGTCATTACCCGTACTTTCGAATCGTGCATAGCTGATATATAAAACTGAACAGAAGTACGCATACTGTACTGGTACCTTCATTGAGACATACCAGCTACCGGGCTGACGGCAGGCAATGACCCAGGGCGTAACACGAACCGATCAGTCGTTGATGAGGCGAGCTTGCTACTACCATAGCTATCTTTCGCCGGTTGGGCCATGAATGGATGCGATTCAGTGCTGAATACAACTTGGCGATGCATAAATTGTTAAGGTAAGTCTGCCGAGACTCTGAATCGATGAGACTTACAATCATCGAGGCTTATATGATTTGGGTCGTCAAAAGTAAGATATCTACGAACGTGAGGGTTATTCGAGCCAGAATCAATATTCAGCGGTCAGGACATTACTTACAGGTACTTGAGCACCTCTGCAAACCAGAAACTCTCCGTTTCGTCGATCCTCGGGGCCGCACGGTCGTTCACGTCATACATCCCAGCAAAACCCGTCGAGGTAGATAGGTATCTGTTGAAACTCTTGACTGCGTTACGCGCACGTTGCAGGTATGTTTGATTACCTGTCACACGCCAAGCATAGAAATTGCTTTCTAGCACCTCGGGGCGTTGGACGTAATCTGCAGCAGTGATGTAGTAACCATGTTTTTGGTAAAAGGCCAGCTGATCCTCGGAGGGGTCGCCATCCCCGGTGAAGTTCCCATCTGCGGACATATATGCGAAAGCCTCGGGGCCAATATCAGTCCTGGAATGAACTTAGTGCGGGATGGCCCTACGAGGTGACGAAAATACGTACGCGTCACCTGCGTAAGTGTTCCAGCATGCATCGTTTAGCTGCAAAGCAAAATCGACGATAGTATCATTATTCGCCAGCTTCCCACCTGATCAATTGGTTTAAATCCTGAAGGAGAAAATATAACAAAGGTTGTACCGAGCAGCCAATTCCCTGCAAGGAAGCATTCAAGATGGGATCCCACATGACGGATATTCCTCTGGTCATCATAATCGGCCAAGTAGACGTGATTCCCGACAGTTGATGTCTACTCTGTCGTCAGCGACACAAAAAGTAGTTTATTGCGTTGGCAATTTCGGACTGACCTTCATCAAGGTTTTAATTGAGGAGTCGACCGCGGTTAACCATGAGTCCGCGAAAGTGTTATCGTCCGTGTCTGATAGTCGTGCGTATTTGATGAGATATTCGAAGAAACTATCCGAGCCTCCTCCCCAAGTCTGAGGACTCACTGAGCCAGGTTTCTTTCAATTCAATCGACTTACCACATATCCGCCAACGGGAAGACCATCATTTGGGTCTATACCTTGCCCAGGAAGGCCTGTGCACTGTTGAGCATCAATGGAACCTCACCATTGCTTGTAAAAACTGTACCTCGGAGAGGCATTGGCTGAAACAAGTCAGACTCATAAAGGATAAAACTAAAGTCATGCGACGTACGTTATGCACTATCTTGAGCACCGAATCCACTGTTAACTTCCTATAAGTGTCATTACCTGTATATTCACTCAGTCGGGACCACTCCAGGGTGAGCTATGGGGGAAATCAGTGTGCTGAATGGGCTGAATGTGATCAAAAGGTGGCTCACAGTTCCTGCTTCGGCAATGTTCGACTACGTAGAATCGACGTCAGAACGTACTAGCTACTGAAACTCTGTTCAGCCGCTACAGACCGTTTGATTGACAACCTGGTTCGAACTAAAGTTAAGGTGTCCGAACGGGATGACGTTGTCCTAAGTAGTCTCGAAGTCACTAGAGCTCAATTAACACATTCGAGTACACTCACGTGGGTCCACGCGAGGGACAAACGGTCAGCAAGTTGCTCTGCTTTCTCGATGAGGAAGGAGTGCTGCTTCCCGCTCAGCTCGTACGCGCTGATTAGCCCTCCAACGTAACGAATGGTGCTCTCAAAGACGCTGCAACACGCCATCAGCACGAGATACAGTTGAGCTGCAAAGCAATTACCTGACAGTGTCGGTGGTGTTCGATTCCGTGAAGTTAATGCTTCGCGTGAAGTTGAGTGCTTCATTGAAGAAGTCCTAGATTATGACATGACGCCTATCAGGCACAGTGAGAGGGGAAAGGTGACTAGCAGTTGACATACTGTGAGTCCCATGATGTACTGAGATTATTGTTGAGTACAGAGACATAAGATATAGCGAGACCTACACACCATGGTGTCCAAACCGTCTACAATAGTAGCACCCCATCCATTTCGAGGGTCCAAAGGCTTCTGGCTTAGTGGAACCACCTCATCATGACCAAAAGCGAAATTTCTGCGACAACAACCAAACTCAGGCTCGTGAACGACATCCTAGAAATCTCCCCCGTGCACCTGTATGCATTATAACTCTCGTTGAAGATCTGGATAACTGATTCACGGTCTGCAGCCGCGCCGGAGGGGATGGTGAGACCAGGAAGTTGCACACCGCCTGCCTGAGCAAAAGCAGCAATAGAGGCGAGACCAATGATTCTCGGGAAGGCCAGTCGCATAAAGGAAAGAGGGCAGATTACTACAGGCAGGGCCAGTGTTCTGAGATGCAGTCACAATACTCGAGCAGTTATTTTTATGGTCGAGCAGGCCAATATATTAGATGGACGACGGAGAAATCGTGCGGACATGGCCAAAGGACGATAGAACCCTTCACAGGCAATGCCCGCGAAGTCTTTGAAGTGAGCCGAAATGTCCTGAAACGGTCACGGCATTTGACCAGTCATTTCTATGGTTGGCCAGTGCGACATCTTGAATAGGTGGAGAAGAAAATGCGCGGACATAGCGGAGAAACGAGAGAACCCCTCCGAGTCGCAGGCCATGCCCGCGGAGTCTTCAAGAGAATGGTATTAGCGTTCGCCTCGGCTTCACATGATGCAAGTTCTAGCTATACTGCGTGGGTGCTTTGCGAAGCTAGAGGTGCGCGTAGCGCCCTGAAGTTAAATTTTGCTGTTTCATGGGTGCCATGCAGCTTACGAAGCATTTGCGGAAAGACCTCTCACCTCTCCGATGTGCGGGCCCTAGCGGAACTCAGCCGTAAACACAAGAGCCAGAAGGTGGGGCAGGTGCAGACTGGCATTATCGTTCCACCCACATAACTACAGTAGCATTGAGGAGTCACGCACATTTTCCGGAGACGAATTCAAAAATTTATTACTCACACATCTCGCGTGCGCATAAAATACCGTAAAAGAAGTACACGTACGTAAGAAACGTCAATTGCAAGGTGAATTGAAAGTCCGAGAGAAAAACTCTGTGCGCTATTCAAGCATGACGCTACAGTGCATTTCCTCCGATCTGTGGATCAAACATCAATACTATTCATCATATGAATGTAGCGATTGCGTACATACTTCCAACATGATTATCTCTAGCTAAATATGCTCTCCGTCAGCAACTGTGAGGGTGTCTCGATAGAAGTCCTCGTCACCCAAGGGAAATATCTTGTGTCTAGGATAAGAAAAGGCTCACTACTTGTCCGCGGGAGCAAGAACCATGGGACCTACTTTTCTTTTGCGTGTGAGACCAGGCCATTAAACGTAAACCGCTTCTGCCAAATATGACCATTGTTCCCTGCCGGCCGTGCGATTGCCGACTCTGAGTTTCTACACTGGCAGTGGCGACATCCGAACACTTTCATCTGTCTCATCTCCTTCGCCTCGTTGGTTCGGGCGGTGTACTTCGCAAAGGATCCTGCATCATACGGACATTTGGCACCCATAGCTACAGCATCGGTCACGGAAATAAGTTCAACTTGCATCTTGTCATGCCGACGGCAATGTCCCGCCTAGACACACAGTCAGTATGAGTAGGTGACCCCGAATCGGAAACGGAAAATACCAAGCGCTGAAAAGTCATTACAATCGGCGAATCACATGACTTGCACAGGAATCTGGCACCAATGAGCTCGATTTCGGCCTTCGTGTCTCGGTTTTCTTCCTTGAGCTCTAGCAGCGAAAGTGCCAGGGAAAGTACATCAATGGCCTGTGGACGAAGCCAGTTAGCTTTGGCGTGACCTATGAGTCCCAGTCTACCTGGATTTACTGTACCTTCTGATCAGGGACAAATTGATCAGCTCTCCACTTTTTTTTCGCTACCGCCTCCCTGGAGTAGCGTTCACATTCGTGCGCGCATGCCTCGCGAAAGCCTAATGATTCCACGGTAGCACATGTCTTTGGCGGACTGCTGCACATAGTACAGATAAAGCGGGCTGTGACCCGCTCAGCTGGATGAAGAACTCTCGTTGAGGCACTTTTCCACTTCGGTTGGCCCAGCATCGAGTCGAACGCTATAAGCGCGGTCTGGACCCATTTTTTGAGGTCGCTGTCGATCATGCCTCCTATCAGCTCGGAACATTTTAGATCGAATTCCAGGATCCTTGTATTTGCTGAAGAAGAACGGTTGGTATTCGATAGAACTGGCATTGCATCGTCTCTATCTTGTAGTGCTTTGATAATAGGAAGTCTTCGAAACTCGGCAAGAATAGGAATAACAGGGTGGTTCTTTCCTTCCACGAGCCGATCGTAGTGGCGGGTAATATCTGCGCATCTCAATTGCTGGGCATGCGCCTTCTGTCTCCGTTCTTTCTTCTCCACTTGAGAGAGGATCTCGGCATCAAGTTTGGTAAGGAGCAACCGCACATCTTCGTTTCCATTACAATAATTCTTCCTAGCAATAAAGTGGATGCTTACCACCCTCGGAGATTGTTTCAAGGCACGTGGTGTAGCTTCGATGTAATGAGGAGTATGTAGAGGTGCTTAAAAGATCTTCGACGTTCCAGCCCGCGTCTGTTGCTAGCTCTCGAGCACTTCCCGCGTGTGAGACAACTGGAGGCCGGACCGGAATGGAAAAATAGATATGCTCACAAATCCATGTTTAATGCCTTTGTCGTTCGATACTTATGACACCACCGCTGGCTCCACTGATAAAGGGTTCTCGCATGCTATAAGTGCCGTCGGCGAATGACACGTAGCGTGAATATGTGAGCACCGACCTCGAGAATCTGTTTTTGTCGAAGGATATTGGTTTCAAGACGCTGTGTGAAACATTAGAGTGAGAAATTACAGTTATTGACGCAGGACTTACCCGTAGGTAATCATCCTGAGATACGTTCCTCTCGATCATTTTTTCGTACTCCAGAGAAGTTTTATGCACGTCAGTCCAGAGGCCTAGTCATTGGTCATGCCGTGCAAGGAATTAGGGAAATCTTTATCATATACTCGATGAAACCTACAGTAAAGATGAGTTGCACCTGAAGACCGCGGTGAGCACAACATTACGAGAACGATTACACGCATACCGGAGAAACCAACAGCGGATACCTCTAAATATCTGAGTCTTTCCCGAAAAAATCGTGATTGTGAATCCGAAAGGCCTTCGTATGGACGACGCTGGGCCCCAACATGATCACTTGTCCGCTAAAGTTAATAGGAACGCGGTGATTGATAAGAAACGTGATAACACACTCAAAGAGCTTTCTACGGCACTCGCGCTACAGAACACTGAGCAAGATATCATAACGAAGAAACGGATCACGGACCTGTCCGCATATACGAACCCTAGCGACAAATGACCAAAACATTCGTTTCGTTGCGACATGACAAACCTGGTAGAGTTACACCTATCATGATGAACTGGGATTAAAGTGACTGACCATGACTTACATAACAGTGTCCCTCGTCGAATATGAAAGCTGCGTATGCGGGTTCACTCCAGGCTGGTAGTGGTGGAGGAAGATTGGGTACGACGCAATGACGGCGAGCACGACGCCATATCATCACATTGGAGGGATTAAGAAGGGTTGCGCAGAGGTGCTTGCTACAACGTGCAACGGAGAGGAGGTCTTTGGGAGAGTTCACGTAAGATAGAACCTCAGCAAGGATCTCGAGCGGGATGATCTCCAAACATGACAACAAAGAAGAAAATTCTCCTTCTCGCTCCATATCATGCTTGTCGAGTCTCTGACGCTTTGATAGAGAGGGGGTATTCTCGTCGTTCGCGGACATCCTCACTGCATGCGTGCGTCACCTGATGGCCGTAGGAATACAAAGCGCCAGGCCGAACCGGACCGGCTTACCAATCTGCACTTCATCTGTCACGGCGGGCAGGAGCGGATAAGTAGATTCTGCAAATAGTCGACTAAAGAATCGACTTGTGTCCAATAAATTGGCAACTAAGTTGATTTGATTTTCCTTACAAATAATAATAAAACAATCAAGTGATTTGCCGATGACCTCTTATATGCCAGATAACTTTAAATAAGAATGATCAAACAATTGTAAATTAGTTACCTCCTTTATAGAGCTCGACATAAGCAGACTTAGTTGGCATATAAGTGGATGTAGAATTATTAATTGCATTATGTAAACTCGTTTGAATCTATTGTTTAAAACTTAGTGGGCGCTGATCATTTTAAATAAACAATTGTATATAAAGAAGTCCATTTATTTTAAATCAATTCGGACATAAGTAGAGTTAGATAATCACACTACAAATTTTAAATAAAAATATTCCGGCTCAATATTGAGCCATCTGGAATGAATTGACGCCACGACATGAGTGGACTATTTTTATTTAAAATTTGTAGTGTGATTATCTAACTCTACTTATGTCCGAATTGATTTAAAATAAATGGACTTCTTTATATACAATTGTTTATTTAAAATGATCAGTGCCTACTAAGTTTTAAACAATAGATCTAAACGAGTTTACATAATGCAATTAATAATTCTACATCGACTTATATGCCAACTAAGTCTGCTTATGTCGAGCTCTATAAAGGAGGTAACTAATTTACAATTGTTTGATCATTCTTATTTGAAGTTGTCTGGCATATAAAAGGTCATCAGCAAATCACTTAATTGTTTTATTATTATTTGTAAGGACAATCAAGTCAATTTAGTTGTCAATTTATTGGACACAAGTTGATTCCTTAGCCGACTATTTGCGGAATCTACTTATCCGTTCCTGCCCGCCGTGTGGGTGCAATTGTGGCAAACAGGTCCACACATGTCTTGGAGGGCACAGGAGACTTTGATGCAAGATGACAACTCCACACGGTGTGTTCTCAGTCTCTTTTCCTATTTTTCTGCCGTGTATGCTAACCAACCTGCCAATCTCATGTTCCTTGAGGAATGTGTTCTCGTGAGAGCGAGTCTCTGGGTAGTCTACCTTGTCTATATCCCTTTGTGGCATGGACTTCTCCCTGGAGGTGAGGTCCCTAACAAAAATTCTTCATATGCAACTAAACCGTGAAGAATCGGGCATAGAGCAATTTCTAAGGCTGAAACAGCTCTCAATTCATACATCCAGCAAACTTCACGACGCATACGCCCCATTCATCAAAACTCGCAAGAAAGTAGGCCATCCAGTAAACCTGGTTCGTGAAGGAAAACTCTCCGAGGCTTGGCCTTGGAGGTGGCAAATCAACGTGAAGCATGACAAGCTCCATAGGTGGGGAAGAAGTGACCGCTTGGATTACCTTCGGATCTTGAAAATTGACCATGTCAAATCCAGTCGGTCACTTATCCTACGGAGGTGGAGAAAGGGACCCGCCGAGAAGGTTGCCCCTGCATTTATGAGGTCCTGGGATCATTGTGGAGGAGAAAGGATGGCATACTAAATATTAGAGGGCTGCAGGCAATAGCTACACTGTGCCGTCTGGCCCATCGACGGCCTTTATTATACCTGAAGTGAGGAATACAGTATACAGTCACAGTCGACTCAGAGAGGCAAGCGGCGGGAATTTCCGAGTAAGACTCGCAGTCTTTGGATTGCCAGCTCGCTTTGCTTGATGTTCCCTCTGCCTCTTCGCCCACCGCCGGCACAAAGCTTCTCGCTCTGCCTCGCGCGCAAGGCATTCCTTCTCCCATTCTCCATCGCGCGCCGTCATGCCTCTGCAGCAGCAGTTGCCATGAAGGCACCCTCACGATCAGCCAGGGACACGTCGGCCCCCTCACTTGCCCAACGGTTTCAGCTCACAGAAGCCGACCACCACCGGTTAAAGTATCAGCGCAATATCGGGGTGTCGGCACATATAGACTCTGGAAAGACAACTCTCACGGAACGCATCTTATATTATACCGGTCGGATACGCGACATCCATGAGGTGCGTTCGTCTCTGTCTTCTCCTTTCTCCTTCCTATCCACCTTTTGGCATTCGGAGTTCGGTGCTGACATCAGGGTGGGGTTTTAGGTGAGAGGAAAGGATAATGTTGGCGCCAAGATGGATAGTATGGAGCTCGAGCGCGAGAAGGGTATTACCATCCAGAGTGCGGCGACGTTCTGTGATTGGCAGGCAAAGTCGCCGACCACGGGTGAACAGGAAAAGTATGCGATTAATATTATTGACACGCCTGGTGCGTTTCGTGCGTCATGCTCCTTGAGTATGCTCACCATTTATTCAGGTCACGTCGATTTCACGATAGAGGTCGAGCGCGCGTTGCGTGTGCTGGATGGTGCGGTTTTGGTGCTGTGTGCGGTATCTGGGGTTCAGGTGAATTCCCTTGTGATGGTCTATACTTGCATCTAGTGACCAAAGTGTCTCAAAGAGTCAAACAATCACTGTCGACCGGCAAATGCGGAGGTATAATGTTCCTCGGTTATCATTTATAAACAAGATGGATAGGTGCGTCGGTTTTCCTAACTTATCTTAAATCTCTTCTGAGTTTTCTCTCTTAGACCCGGCGCGAACCCATGGCGCGTTATCAACCAGATCCGTACCAAGCTCCGTATGCCCGCTGCTGCTGTACAGGTGCCCGTTGGCGTAGAGGACCAACTCGAGGGCGTTGTTGACCTCGTCCGCTGGAAGGCCATCTATAACAAAGGCACAAAGGGGTGAGTTGACCGTCATCTTTGTCCAGGCCCAAACGCTGAAACAATGCGGTTACCCTACATAGTGTCGATGTCACCGAATCCGATGAGATCCCAGCTTCCACACTCGAGCTAGCCACCCAAAAGCGCACAGAGCTCATCGAGCAACTCGCAGAGGTCGATGACGAAATTGCGGAGCTTTTCCTTAACGATGCGCTCCCTTCCAACGCACAACTCGCTGCGGCGATACGGCGGGCCACGGTCTCCCTCAAATTCTCTCCAGTGTTTCTTGGCTCGGCCATAAAGAACACCGCGGTGCAGCCGCTCCTCGATGGCGTTTGTGCGTACCTCTCGAATCCGGCAGAGCGTGAGGTCCTCGCGCACGATACGACACAGCCAACGAGTGCGAGCGCGCCAACGGTGGAGCTTGTTCCAGCGGCAGCGGCACCCCTGGTTGCTCTGGCATTCAAGCTCGAGGAGGGACGATTTGGTCAGCTCACTTACATGCGCGTGTATCAAGGTAGCTTGAAGAAGGGCCAGTTTATTTACCATGGGCGCTCCGGAAAAAGAATCAAGGTTCCCAAGCTGGTGCGCATGCATAGCAATGAAATGGAGGTGTGTCTTCGAAGGTGTCCATCTTGCGACCTGGATATGGGGACTAAGAGTACTTTCCAGGACATCGATCAGATTGGTCCCGGCGAGATCTGCGCGATCTTTGGCGTCGAGTGTGCGTCTGGGGACACCTTTACGGACGGAACTTCTAACTATTCTATGGTACGCAAGTTACGCCATTGCCTACGGTTATAACGGAATCGCTGAGATGCATTTATTTGCAGACCTCCATGTTCGTACCCGACCCTGTCATTTCCCTCGCCATAAAACCAATTGGTACTGAGACACCCAACTTTTCTCGTGCACTCAACCGCTTCCAGAAGGAGGACCCTACTTTCAGGGTACATGTCGACCACGAGAGCAAGGAGGCATGTTCTTTTGTCCCAAGCCGCATTTTACTTGGCAACTGACCACGCTGGCAGACGATCATCTCGGGCATGGGCGAGCTACACCTCGAAATCTACGTCGAACGGATGAAACGCGAGTATGGTGTCGCATGTACCACTGGTCGCCCGCAAGTTGCGTTCCGCGAGACGGTTACAGAACCTGCGGAGTTTGCATATACGCATAAAAAGCAGACGGGTGGCGCGGGACAGTATGCGCGGGTCATAGGGCACATCGAGCCGATGGAGATTGACGCAGAATCCGGGAAGGACACCGGATTCGAGAGCGTTGTCATGGGCGGGAACGTGCCGAGCAATTACATCCCGGCGGTCGAGAAGGGATTTTACGAGGCGCTGGAGAAGGGCACCTTATCTGGGAACGTGATCTCGGGCGTGCGCATGGTGTTGCGCGATGGCGCGTTTCATGCTGTCGATTCGTCGGAGCTTGCGTTCCGACTGGCTGCTATTGGCGCGTTTCGGGAGGCTTTTCTTAAGACGAAACCGGTTATTCTTGAACCGATCATGACGGTAGAAGTCGTCGCTCCAGTCGAGTTCCAAAGTGAGTTTTTTTTTTCTCTCTCCTCGTTGTCCCTGTGCTGAACACGAAGATGTATGTTAAAGGCGCGGTGATCGGAGGATTAAATGCGCGCCGTGGGACGATTATCGATAGTGAGGTCCGGGAGGACGAGTTCACAGCTGTTGCGGAGGTGGCGTTGAATGATATGTTTGGGTATTCGAACCAGCTTCGTGGAGGCACGCAGGGCAAGGGCGAGTTTAGCATGGAATACAAGGTACTGTGATATCTCCTTTCCCTTGAAAATCGGTGATTTTGACGTTGGTTGCAGAACCATATGCCGGTATTGCCAAATGTTCAGGTTGAGATGCAGGATGCGTATCGCAAGTGTCAGAGCAACAAAAAGTAGACTACGTTAGATTTACAGTAAAGATATATAAATAATTAAATATACCGGGCCGGCAACCGATGGTCAATCAAAACAATATTAATCGGACTTGTTACTCCTCTGACAGCACAAAAAGCAATGGCGTCCATCATCGCGCCTTTCCGGAACACCTACCGCTACCTCGTACGTCCTCTCTCCCTTTGACCTCTTCGCACTTTGTGGCCTTTGTCTGACAATCGTGCGGTTATTTGTTCTCGCTTTACAACCACGCCACAGCAACGTCAAGCGCACGAATCCCCAGTGTTCTTCTACTCGATCGTATTGGGTGCGATTGGCCCAGTTCTCGCGTTCTCGATTCCACCCATCCGTGAACGCCTTGGCCATCGTCCGCCGGAACCCATACCTACCACGTATCCGCGTGCGTCTTTCTTTTCCTCCCCGGGTTTAGGCTCAAAGCATTGACATTTACATTTTTCTCTCGTTTCGAATTGATAGTTCCGAAACGAGCGAGACGGCCAGTGCAGGGTTACGAGGATGAGGAATGAGGGAGGAGCGAAGCTTCCCCGGACCTTTTATTTACTACTGCAGAGAGGGGTTGGTGTTGGTTGCAATTATTCTAGCTGTTTATGAACTGGTTTCCCAATTAAGTGATAGTATCCCACGCCCTGTACGCGTCAGTACTAGTACTAGTACTTGAGCCAGTGCCAGAACGACCTTGCAGTAACCCTTGATCTAATCGAAAATGTCTGACAACAATCCAAACAGGCCCCGCACTCTCGGGGGTGATAATTCAAGTGACCCCATCCCTTCATCCTGGCCACGCCCAGGAGCACCTTCTGCCCCGCACACTGGCCGCGGCGGAAGCTCAACGTGCGTCTCGTATTACACAACTATACTCATTCTCATTCGTCTCATCACTCGTATTCTGTATGCATAATACAGCGGTGGTGGTGGTGGTGGTGGACGTCGTTTTGCCACTCTAGGTGATGACAGCGACGATGGGGATGACGAGCCGCAGAACTATTTTGCAGGCGGCGAGAGAAGGTAACAGTAACCTGTTCGTTTTATCGTAAATTTCTTATTGTGAACTTTTTTTTTTTCCATCTCTCAGCGGTATCAATGTCCAGAATCCGGATAGTGATGTCCCCGGTCGTAATCTCATGCGTGATCTTTTAGCACGCGCGCTCCGCGATCGTCCCCTCGAGCCCGAGCCAGAAAGAGCGGGTGCGCCACACAGGTCGAACGCTTTCTCTGGAGGTGGATATACGCTGGGTTCGGACGAAGTCGAGAGTACGTACGTCCCTGATCCGAACAGGCCACCGAACCCAGGTAAAGACCATGCCCCCCCCCCACTTCCAACTTTGATTGATTTTATATCGGTTATCAGCTGAGGAGACCGCGATACGACATCTCACCTTCTGGCGCGATGGTTTCAGCGTCGAGGACGGCGACCTCCGACGATACGACGATCCTACTCAAGCTCATATTCTTTCCGAGATCAACGCAGGGTACGCGCTGCTTTTTCTTACTCTTTTCTATTTCCCTTTTCTGATGAATACCCGTTGCTAGCCGTGCCCCTCCATCCATTCTCGACGTCCTTCCAGGACAGCCTGTAGAAGTACGCGTGACAAGACGCACGGAGGAGGATTACGTTCCTACGCCGCGGAGGGGCTTCGCGGGTTCAGGCAGCCGACTGGGCGGTGTCGTCCCCGACTCTGAGTCGGCGTCTGCATCGGCGTCGTCTGGAATGCCCGGTTCTTTCCCAACGTCGTTGACCTCAACTTCAACTGCGCCACAGCCAGCATCGCGAACGCGCGATCCGGACAGCGTGTCCACTCGTTTCAGCGTCGATCAGACGAAACCGACGACTAGCGTACAGGTTCGTCTCGCGGATGGTACGAGGTACGAGAGATCCCCACAGAATGGATTTCTTTTGGTTTGGTACTGACTTGTGTCCTGCTCGCGCCTTTTGGTCTTTGCCTTTTCTTTGCCTTTTTACTAGAATGGTGGCTCGGATGAATCTGACTCATACAGTGGGCGATCTTCGAAATTTCATCAATGCGTGAGTGGCTCCTCCAGTGACTTCGTTCCTTCGTATCTATCCATCACTGATATACTTGGTTTGTTTACCCTATTATACTCCAGTTCGCGTCCTGAAAACAACTTGCGTCCTTATACTATCGGGACAACCTTCCCAAATCGCACGCTCGAAGATGACAATTTAACGATCGAGGCGGCTGGTCTGCGCAACAGCGTGATTGTGCAACGGTGGGTCTAAAGGAACACCATGACGGAGGTTTGAATCGCAGGAAGTACTGTACTGTTCTGTACCTGTAGACGTTCTGGGTGGCAAAACGCGGCTTGATACAACATCCAATGGTATTGAAAACCTGATTTTTTGTTTTCTCACTTGTGTGCTCAACACCAATGGCCATGATGATGATCCGGGTCATAAGGCGCATGCAACGCCCTCGATCACGGCGTGGAGTGCACAGATTATTCCTCCTTCATCTAGAAGATGAAGAGGGAATAATCTACAACATGCCAATATCTTTACCGAGGTAATCAATAACGAGCGTAAACGAGGCAAATGTGCTGGCATGCCAGTAACGGGTGAGGCTGCCATGAGCATGAACGACGCAAAGGCTCCAGTAGGACTGACCCAAGTGTGAGGTTTTACCACCTCGAAGGGGGATGCACTGACATTGCGCCGTGACTGAATTTTATTATTGTCCCGAAACCCCAGTCGTACCGTGACAGTGTGCGTTTCCGAAATGTTTCCGAGTCCGTCCAGCCCTCCTTCCTAATATAGAATGACTGATGGAATGATCGGTGTTATCAAGGACACCAGTACTACTGTAGTGTGGCGCCCACTGGCAGCGCCTAGCGCTCAACCCCAGTGAAAACCGGCGCCGACCTGAGCGGAGTTCATCCGACGAAATCTGGTCGGGTCAGAGTGCTCGGCCTACCTCAGCCTTTGTCGGAAAATGGCCGCTTTTCAGATGAAATCTGAGTTCGTCCATGTAGAATCTGAGTGAATATTAGCCCAAAATCGGTTGCTATCCGAGTTCTACTGTGCTCTGCTGCACTATACTGAGACGTTCAAAGGCTTCTATTTTTGGTACAGACACATACAGACGCATTATTCTACAGAGTACCTCTGAGTTTAACTGAGCCACGTCCGAACTCCCCCTTCTCCTGCTCCTCCGCTTGAAGTCCATATCGTGAAGGCCTGGAGGAATAGAAATCGTTACGCATTATGATTCAAGTTGTTCATTGGAACAAGGCGTCAAACCGCCGGTTGCATTGGAAGGTGTTGCAGTCACAGCGAGACGAGAAGCTTTCCATTCCTTACTCAATGCTTCGTATTTCTGGCAGAACAAAATGAGTGCAGAAATCGCACATGATCCTCATTGACACACACCTTTTTGATTTCAGAAGGGGTCTTGTCCCATATCGTTTTGAATTCGGAAATCGTCGGACTGTTCTCCTTGAGGTAATTGATCGCGAAGAGGTTACTAGTACCCGATGTGTCAATGAGAATGATGTGCTTAGACTAGGTCTTACCATGCTGATAATACTGTTGGCAACGCAACCATGAGCTTTCCAGGTTTTGCTTTGATATTAGAAGGCGCTGTGCTTGCTTCCATCGGAACTTGGATTGATGGTCTTGGGATTGAAAGACCGGCTCTATTGTTTGGTGTTAGATAACGTCGCAGACAATGATCATAGTACTTACAATGGGTTTATCTATATGACACATCGTCAATCAGTAAAAGATCGGCAAGCGGTTTGAGACATAGCTTACCTGGCGTGGTTGGACTTGTTTCTCCTGCTCACTGAGCACTGTATCTATAGCACAGGGACAGCTAGCTGAGCTTGTCATGGTGGAGTTCTCACCGGCCACTGCTTGACTAGGTGGCGTCTCGTCACTTGGCATGGGAGGAGACGATGACGATGGAGTGGGGTCGTTGGAGTGGGTGTGCATGTCGGTAGAAGTAGAAAAATCTTCAACTTGATGGGCAGGAGACGAAACTTGGGTGGTGGGAACGGAAACAATGGCAGGAGTTGACGGCACTTGCTGAGTAAGACACGAGGATGGTGATGCAACTAATGTGGGCGGAGTGTTTTGGAGCGTAACAACTGAAGGGAGGGTGGAGCTGATCGCGCTGTGTGAGGTGGTAGATCCGGCTGGAACGTCGTTGACCAAATCTATGACCTGTGTGCCAGATGGCACTATAGACTTTGCCTTCGCTCTCTTCCGCCTCTATTTGTTGTTGGTGTTGTCACTATCCCTGCTCTTGCGCTTTGAAGGCCTGGCACCTAGAACAACCGAAAAAGAAGGGAAACAAAAACAAAAATGTGCCACACACAAGGGAGTTATGGCATACAAGTAAGGCGTCCAGATTCCCTTGCATCGCGACACCAGTCAGGGTACTTGATGACAGCAAATCGCTCAACTTTCCAGTCTCCGTCACAGTAACAAAATTCAGCAAAGTTTGTCTTCAATACGTATGCGAGGTATGAAGCCACTTTTGGTGTCTTCTTGGTCCAGGAGCTGGGGTCGAGTCGGTGATGATAGAGCTCATTCCAGGCCTGTTTTGCAGTTGATGTGAACATCTTGATCCGTGACTCCACCATGAGATTGCCGTCCCTGTCAGTGAGAAAGCCGAGTCTTGGAACGAGTTCCCCAAGATCCTTTTGTCGTTCAGTGTACTTGAACCAGTCCTCATCGCGCCAATACGGCACATCAGGATAGTCCTCTTCGTCAAGGGGTTCTGGTGCAGTAGGAACATCAAGTGCCTCAGATTTTCCTTTGCTGGGGGCAGGAATGGACGTTGGTGGCATGTGAGGATGTTGGGATGATGCAAGCTTGTTGATTACGTCCTGCAGCTGCGTAACAAGATGCCTGGATGAAAATGGTCAATTATATACACATATATGCTGATGATGACGCTGATGATGATGATACAACACACCTCTGTGCCTGCAACTCACATTTTGCTTGTAGATGGAGCGCATTGATCGATGCATATGCTGCATTCCCAGATCGCATCAAAATTTCATGAGAAGCAGATGAGATAGCAGAAAATGTGGAGCTCAAATGCGGAGAAGGCAACTGAGAATTAGGTTAACAAGCTGAACACGACACATGTTGACACCGTGACTCACATTGGAGGCTTGAGCACGGTTCAAAAAAGTATGCTCAGGCTGAGAAGAATGGGCATTGGCATTGTAGGGGAGATTGTGACCATCGTCCAAGAAGGGGTCCATTGGATGAGATGAAGTCGGGAAAAAAGGAACGAGGTGATGCACAATAAAGAAGATCATGTGACCATCCCAATTCCTGCTGAATCGCACGCTGATCATAAGCTCACTGGTATAGTATGAAGTAGCGAATAATATAATTACTTCACTGCTCTCCTGAATCATTATCTATGGACTCCTCAAATCCTGTCAGCTGAAAATCCTCCAAGCCAGACTTCTCCAGCACAAACCACAACCCAGGAGGATCATTCGGTAGCGGAGGTAGTAGCTGGATTGAAACACATGCTACGACCCTAGAAAGCTCAACAACGCGAAGATCTCCATCACCTGTATATTGGCAGGCCCACAGGGTATTGGACGACTCATCCAAGAGTTCCTGAATTGGACAAGAGTACACTGAGACAAGTGCATAAGCAGTCGGTGACTCATCGGGACTGTCAGTTGTGAACAACAGAAAGTAGAATTGAACTTCACCATATTCGATCTGTCTGTTTAATAGCATCTTAACACACATTAGCAAAGAGTCTCGAAGGTTACAGCTATACACTCATACCTTAACATTGCGGGATACCCGTATCTTTTGTCCAGTTCGTCTCTTTTCACTCCATAAACTCCGTGCTACCTGACCATTAGGGAGACGAACTCTGCCCCATCGCCTGATTTTCGACAAGTTGACTGCCCGTGAAAGAATGTCAACAGCTGGTTCTGATATCTGTGTAGGATATCTATCTCTTGGCCGTAACATGATGTAACCATTCCCGAGATCCGTTGCTGATTTTGGTAGATGAAGCCCAGCCTTTGGGTCCAAGTCTGGATATATACTTTTGAGAACGTTAACTTGGGAACGCCGAAGTGCATGCTGAGCAAGGTTTGCAAAGGGATTGGATGGCTGCCGAATTTCCTGTCCGAGATCGCCAACTGTACGTTCCATTGTGAATTGTGTGGAATATGCACCTGGCCCTACACGCATGACTTCGGGACAGGCATGGAGGAGGGTGTGAATACAAGGGTGGCAGAAATGCATACGATCAACTCGCCGCTGGTAGTATAAATTCTCAAACTCCTCCACAAACTGGACAAGGTGGAAATGTGCCTCTTGTAGCTTGGCACGAGGATACATCTTTGCACGAGGACCCGAACACCATGCACAAGTTTACAAAAGTTTTTCCAGTATTTTGTAGGTAGTATTGCGCGGAAAAAGCCAGGGCCAAGTCCAAACAAGTAATGGAAGTACTCGGTTGCTTTATACCCACTGGATATCTTCTCTGCCGGGTTGCGTGGAGGACAATGAAATGATGATGGGAAAAATCATGTTGCATCAGCGACGAGCTTGCCATGTGCCTGCCATGTGATCCCAGTGAGCTTTGCCCATTCCCAAGTTCCATGATCGTCTGTTGCATCACATCTCAATGTTCCTTGCCAAAGTGGTATCAGCAATTCACCGAGGTTGATAAAGAGGAGGTGCATCAAGTCCAAAGGAAAGCAGCGTGGTATAGGGAACATGAGGTTACTGGCAAGTCCGCTGAGGATGGTTGGCTTGCTGATCCCTGCTTCCTTACAGTTCTTCTCGTAATCAGTTTGATCAGTTGAAGCGACCACTATAGCAAGGTCTCGTTGGTAGTTGATAGTTGAAAGAGTGTCGAGATTGCATATATCGATGTCAGGATGGTTACAATCATCAACCGTGTAATTATTGGGCTTCAGATGCACTGCGAAGTAGTGTCCTGCATTGGGCTTATGCTGGCCTTTCATCGGACAGCCAAGGCGACAACCATGTGCTCCATGGTGACCAACACGACCATCCATCTCAGTCATTCCAAGCACATCCGCTGTGGATAGGGCTAGAATGATCCAAGATCGGATAACCTTGGATGCTGCGGCATCCCACATGTGAACTCCAGTCCCATTATTTTCATGCTGGAGGGTGGCGAGATGATGAATGCCACGGTAGAGATAAGAATCCGTGATCTTTGGTTTGTTGGGCCCTGGGATGATAGTGCTAGGAAATACATGCTTCTTCTGATAGCGTCGATTTGGAGAGAAATTATTGAGAATCCAAATTGAAATCCACGTGTCAGACTTCTTGTTTTGATAGAGCTGCGCTCCATCAAGAGATGAGGAAATGACGGTATCGTCACCAGTGATCCTAATATGCTCAGCAAGCTGCTGCATCTCACTACCATAGAGAATGTCATCGTAAATGATATTGTCAGCATTTGTTCCGAGATTGCTGAGCATTTCTGTGACATCTTTCATTTTTTGGTCAAGATAGCGCATGTCCATAGCCCCCGAGTGTGAACGGCGCAGGGCCTGGAGTTGTGGGCCGAGAAGAATGGTGCAAAATTGTTGACAGGGTACTTTCTTCCCCATTGAGGTGAGCTGCGCTAGATCATGTCGAGCCTCTCCACATATGCTACAAGATTTGAGCTGTGCAAATGGGCCAGTGAACGCATGGCATGAGTTAATGCACATGTCATCATAAATACATCGGGAAATTGTACAAAAACTTTCCAACTTTTCAGCTTATTTAAGCCATAACAAGCTCAAAAGCTGAAAAGTGAAAAAGCCGAACTTGGTCATGCTGGATGAATGACAAAAAGGTGTAAAAGTATAGTTTATGAAATGATTGACAAAGGATCTATTTGGACTTTTTTATGCTTTTCCATTTTTCAACTTTTTTTGCAGCGGCCAAAGGCAGCTTTTGGCAAAATGTAGGTTACTTGTCAGCTTTTGGACTTTATGAAACTTTATGAAACTTTTCCAGCTTTTTGGGCTCTTACGAGCTTGTACGAGCTTGTATGAGCCCAAAAAGTTTGCTGCAGGGTTGCCGATGTAGCAATGACGCCAGTGATTTCGGCAACCAGCTTTTTCACAGCATGGTATGAGAGAACACCGGAGTTGGGATAATGACGGAGGATTGCATCACGAGAAGCATGGTATGTTTCCTCCGACGCATTGGTTACAGCTAAGAAGAGATTGAGAGAGAGACGAATGTCGGGATCAGATATGCTTGTTGGTTTCTCATGTCACCGCCGCTTCGGTAGCGTCAGTGCTTAGACGAACTGCTAAGTCGATATGTAGGAATCACACCTTCCTAGGTAGCTTTTTAAGAGTAAGAGGTTCCCGCCTTGCAAGTCCCTTAGCAAGACCCTCTTGTGAGAGAGAAAGAGAAGAAGTGAAGACATGTAAATTGAGACAGGAGACTCAACTTGCCAGTTTAGGGCAATTAAGGCGCTCCCTA